>SKCR01008888.1:0-80040 GCA_019454045.1 Zanthoxylum bungeanum | reverse complement strand
AGAATGATAAATTATAAATGGAACTACGTAATTAATAAGATGAAACAACCCTTATACATCTTCTATAAAGTCTAATAGGATATCATAATCATTTACGAGTATTGATACTTAATGGTTCTGTTGTTTTTTTTATTGAAGAAAATTATCATATAACTCATAATGAAAGCGATATTTTGATATCGATTCTGGAAGTTCACCATTGAACCATAGATCTAAGATTGTCATAGCTTACTACATCAAGTTTTGAACTTGATTAAGCTTTCATTATGAATTAGTTCATGATATGGCTAATTGTTTGCGCAGCGAAAGTAGTGTGAGCTTGTTAAAGGTTTGACCTTTACAGTATGACAATGAAAAAGTTATACTCAGCAATCTATTGTAAATTATGAGAAAACTTATCTCTAGTCACACTAAATGAACAATTAGAGATATATTGTTAATGTTAATATGAAACTGTACATTTTAACTAAAGAATGCAAGTAGCGTTTTTTGAATGACTTATTCAGATAAGAGATCAGTTGTGATTTCTTTGTTTGAAGAGTTCATTCTGGAATGGCCCTAGAGTTTGTGTTCTGTTGAGATCACAGTTTTGTGCTAGCTTACAGAGCCTATTGTAGACTCGGATAAGTCTTATAGAAATATGTGTTCTCTCTATTTTTGATATCAGATTGTCTGATCTTGTCAAAGTATATAGAATACATATGTGATAAAAGGGTTAGTGGGAGCGTACAAATTACTTTCTAGTGTTATATATCCTAACAACATTATATCATTATATAGTAATAATGAGATGTTTGTGAGGTAAAAAGGTTTACCGAAGTCTTCTTTACTCCGTGAAAACAGTGAGAGTAGTCTCTGTTATATACGATATAAAGTTTTTATATAAGATATAAAACCAAGAGACTTGTGAGATACTCATATTATTCGGACATTAGATATGATCTAATAAAGGACATAACTAGGCTATCTGTATGACAGTTAGTAAACTGTTGGACAGTTATGTGTGTCTTATATAAGTATTCATCTTTCGTAAATGATGATTTTTTTTTCGAAAGAGATATTGATTAGAATGTCTAATCAATCTTATGTATCATTTGATGATGACATAATAAATACTTTATAATGTGCGATTAAAGATATTGATTTAATCGTAATTGTTACGAGTTATTTTGATATCATATAGACCATAGGATGGATCTTGAAACACGTTCTTTGTGATCTTGAGATATTAAGAACGAGTTTCTAATTCATGGAGAATACAGTCTACAACCATTAGGGTCATATTAGTTTTGAGACTAATTATGACGTTAGACAGTCTACGTCATAAAGAGTCACAAAAGATGTAGTGGGAGTGTCATGAAGGATTCTACTAACTGAGTAGAATTAGATGCAACATATGAAGTATTGACTTATGAAGTTGCATAGTGACCTTATAAATTAGAAGTTTTAAATTGGTGTTGTGCTTGCGGTTGTCCTCATAGTATTTTTGGATTTGATCCCTAAATACTTGGACAACTTAGTAGCTGTAGCATAATACAGATATAGCATCCATTTCATATTAATGTATAATTTAGATTCTACAAAATATGAATGATGCTGACTATGAGAAACGATGGAGTTTGTTTGACAAACTCAATATGTCATAGCAGACCTGCTTTTTGTTGCCTACCTCTTAAGTACTGGGTGAGCTTTTGAGTGCCATGTGCATACGATACCATTGAGATGTGTATATGATACCGTGGATTGGCACTAGAGCAGTGGGAGAAATTGTTTGGGGGTGGTGCTCAGAGCGCCAATCCAAACCGTATTTATCCTGATTCATAATACGAACATCCCCTTATATTCCATAATATTACTTATTTATGGATTCACCTCTTGTTCTTATATACATATTCGATCTAATTACTATTAGATTGAAACAAAATGTGGTTTAGTGATATGTATATATTAGACAAAGGCCCGATAATAATATAATACATACACAGTTACAAAGGGAGTTTGTAATTGACATTGGGAAGTGTCACTGTTATATATATATTATCAAACATAGGGTCCTGGTCAGATTTGCTAACCACGGGTCGGTTAGTCAAATCCTTGAGACCAGTACATGTCGTATATCGAGACATGGTCCGATGGTTTATATCCAATGAACCATGAGTCTGAGAGCTCGGATAGACGTGTAGGTGTTTATAGTGGATAAACATGGAACGATCACCGAAGATTCTTAATGGATGATACACCAATGTCAATAAGAATCTTCTCGGGTTGAGTAGCAGAGTGGTCATTTGACTTGAGATCAAACTATGGATGTATGAGACATCCTCCCATACTTAGATGGCAGTCACGTCACCGATCTATTTAGATTAGACCTCCGCCTGTTCGTTGGGTGTGGACCGATCCTCATGATATCCTGTGGTGTGTCAAGATAGGATCCGTCAGTTTCTGTGTACAGAGCATAGGTAGTCCATATATAATTAGCAGTCTGTTAAATCTATGGAGCCACATATCTTCGGAAGTAAGTTCCGAATGTTATTTAGATTGCTTATGTGAAGCGACGAGAATAGATAACGAAAGAGAGAGGATATATACGATGATACTGCTGGGATTTCTGTATGGACGGATTATACGATAAACGTGCAAACGTCCGGGATCGGATTCGACCTAGCTTATGTCCATGACCTCGACCTGTATGATTCAGCTAGTTTATCTGTGGTCGTCATAATTTACGGGTGGATAAATTATGGACACGAAATTGGATTTCGTGACGGATATACCTGAATCTATAGAGTCTAATAATGAAACATACTCGTAGAGCACTAGAGCCACTTTTATGAATAATATGATTATTTATAAATCGTTAAACGTTAAACGAAAAATACATGCGAACGGGCCGAAGCGTCATTTCCTAATTAATGTGTATTTGTATTTAATATATGATATTATTAAATACACATTAAAAAATTGTTAAATAAAAGTATTTGACATATATCATTAATATATGTATTTGAGATATTTAAAGTAAATGTAATACATATATTTGAGATATTTGTATGTAATTAATTATTTAATTATTTAATTGTTAAATGATTAATATAATTAAAAAATATAAATATCTCACCAAATGATAAAGTTAGGAAATGATTATAAGGTGTAAATGTTTGACTTTACATTAAAGGAAAAAGGTTGTCAAATTGAATTTGACTTCCATGTATATTTGTTTTAATTGTTAAAATTGAAATATCTTTTCCTTTAATTTTTTGCCAAATTCGGCCATGACCTTAATGAATATAAGAGTTATATTTTTCTTGTTGCCATTTTTGACTTTGTTAGAAATATCATTTAAGTGTTTTTGATATTTTAACAGTTGGTAACATGAAATTGAATGAAATGAAACTAGTGGTAACTTGCATTTGCTTTAGGCCAAATTAGGCCAAGGCTTTCTTTTAGGCAAGTATATATTGTTTCATTTAATTTTAGGGTTTAAGGAACCTATTCACTTTATCAAAACTCAATTAAAACAAGGCAAAGAAGGTAGGGAGAAAAGAAAAGAAAAACAAGGAAAAGCTTGGAATTTAGTAAGTATTTCCAACCTTCCATTAGAGTGTAATTTGTTCCTCTTGTTGTGGGCAACATCTTGTGATGTTCTTGAGTTTTTATATTCTTTATTCTTTGTACTTTTGATGGATAAAATTTTGATGAAGGTGATGAGCATGTATAATGATGGAAGCTTATGACTATTGTAGTAATAAGTATTCTTTTATGGTTTTGGAAACCTTGTTGCTATCTAGAGTTGTTGACCCACTCTTAGATGACTTAGATTTGATCTTGAGTTGTTTCATTTGTTGTGACTTTGGTTGGATGGAAGAACAAGATTGAAGTAATGGATTTAACCAATTTGGTCTAAATTTGTCCAATTTGAAGAAATTGAAAATTAGGGTTCATGACCAATTCCAAATTTGGGGATTTTCATATATGTTGTGTATTTGGATGTTTATATGATGCATATAAAGTTTTCATGTTCATTGGATTACATCTTGATCTGGTTTGATGCATGAAATGACAAAGTGCACACTTTGGCACCAAAGTGGTGCATTCGGCCAATGAAGAAAAATGGGGATTTTGTTGCCCTTGGTGTTTTGATGTTTTGAATATGCTAAGTTCATCTTAGAAATGATTTAGAATCATTCAAAATTGATTTGATCAATTTCGGACTAAAATGGACTAAATACCAAGTGTAAGGGTAATTCGGTAAATTCACTTAAAATGATTTATTTGAATTTTATTTCATAATTTGATTATTGGATAATTAAATAAATATGTTTATTTAATTAATCCGAGAAAAATTTTTGAAATCGGAAAATTTAATTTTTCCACCATTTCCGCTGCGTTACCGATATTCCCCCTTAAAACCCCTACAGACTGGAGGTGTAAAGAAGAAGAAGGAGAAAGGCAAGGCCAATTCGTCAAAGTCTGCTGGGAAGGCTAAGGACAAATCCCAAGATGTATGCCTGCAGTGTGGCAAACGAGGTCACTGGAAGCGTGACTTCCATGAGTACAAGGCGCACATGAAGGAAATCAAAGCGGGCAAGGCACCGGCTTCAGGTATGTTTGTTATGGAAATAAACATGTCTACTTCTAGTTTTAAAAATTGGATTTTTGATTCTGGTTGTGGTACTCATATATGTACTGATGTGCAGGATCTGCGGATTAGTAGAAGACTGGCCTCATGAGAGATTGACCTCCGCGTTGGAAATGAGACTCGAGTCACCGTTTTTTCCGTTGGGACTTATATTTTGGAACTGCCCTTGGGGCATCTACTTAATCTTTCAGACTAATATTATGTACCTAGTTGACTAGGAATATTATATCTGTATTTATTGGCCCAATGTGGCTATACTTTTGTTTTTAGAAACACTGGTTGTTTTATGTATAAAAATGATATGGAGATATGCAGTGCTGATGTGAATAATGGTCTTTATATTTTGAAATAAATCAATCTCAAACATATAATGTAACAAACAAAAGGCTTAAATTAAGTAACAAGATGAAAACTTATATGTGGCATTGTCGTTTGGGACACATTAATAAGACTCGAATATCCACACTTTCGAAGAGTGGGTACTTGAACGGATTTGATCCAAATTCATATGACGTCTGCGAATTTTATTTTTTAGACAAAATGCCTAAAACACCTTTTAGCGGTAAATGTGTACGTGTTACCAAACTATTAGCCCTCGTTCATAGTGACGTATGTGGGCCCATGTCTAGCCAGGCTAGAGGTGGATATGAATACTTCGTAACCTTTACGGATGATGCATCGAGTTATGGTTATGTGTATCTCATGAGACACAAGTCGGAAACCTTTGAGAAATTCAACGAGTTTCGACACGAAGTAGAAAAACAGACCGACAAAAGTATTAAGACATTACGCTCAGACCGTGGTGGCGAATACTTAAGCAATGATTTTCTTGATTACTTGAAAGAATATGGTATTCTTTCATAGTGGAATCCAACCGGAACACCACAATTAAACGGTGTGTACGAACGGAGAAACCGAACTTTGTTGGACATGGTAAGGTCAATGATGAGTCGTACAGAGCTACCTATTTCCTTCTGGGGATATGTATTGAACAGTGCAATACTTATTTTGAATAAGGTTCCGTCAAAGTCTGTTCAACAGACTCCGTATGAAATATGGACAGGAAAGAAACCGGGTTTCTCATTCCTGAAGATTTGGGGTTGCTAGGCATACGTCAAATGTTTGGAAGGTACCAAACTTGAACCCAAATCAGATAAGTGTCTATTTGTAGGATATCATAGGGAAACCAAAGGATATTACTTCTGTCACCCACAAGAGAACAAAGTATTTGTTGATCTACATGCGGGTTTCCTTGAGAAGGAATTCCTAAATACAGTGGTAAGTGGGAGGAAAGTAGAACTCGATGAAAATCGGAGTGATACTGTTCCTAGCACAAAATCCTTAACGGAACACGAATAGTTCATCAGGGATGAGACTGTACCACAATCTTCGAATACACAAGAACCGCGTAGGTCGGAAAGAGTCAGAAAACAACCTGAGAGGTATGTGTTTCTGATCTCACCTCATATGGATATTAATCTTATTGAGGAAGACGATCTGACTACGTATGAGGAAGCGATACAAGGTATCGACTCTGTTTTATGGCAAGATTCCATGAAGACCGACATGGATGTCAACATACAAACGTACAAAGCTAGGGTTGTAGCGAAAGGGTATCGTCGATGACATGGTGTCGATTACGACAAAAGTTTTTCACCCGTTTCCATGATTAAATCCATTCAGATTGTGCTTGCTATTGCTGCATATTTCAATTACGAAATATGACAGATGGACGTCAAAATCGCTTTCCTTAACGAAAACGTTTTGGAGGATTTTTATATGTAACAGCCTGACGGTTTTGTCGTACCAAAACAGACGAACAAGGTTTGCAAGTGAAATCGATCCATTTATGGATTGAATCAAGCATCGCGTTCTTGGAACCAATGTTTTGATGAGATCATAATAGAATATGATTTCGTTCAAAATGAGGATGATCCTTGTGTATATAAGAAGGTTAGTTGGAGCATACTGACATTCATTGTCCTTTATGTCGATGATGTATTGCTTATAGGCAATGACATTCCCATGCTACAATCGGTGAAAGCTTGGCTTTCATTAAAATTCTCCATGAAGGATCTGAGAGAAGCAGCCTTTATTCTGGGAATAAAGATCTACCGGGATAGATCTAGAAAGCTGCTTGGACTCTCCCAGAGCACGTACATTGACAAAGTGTTAAAGAGATTCAACATGGAATAGTCTAAGAGGGGACTGTTACCAGTGTCACATGGTGTCACTCTATATAAGGACATGTGTCCTAAAACTCAATATGAGAGAGACAATATGAGTCGGATCCTGTTCTCCTCGGCAGTCGGATCGAACATGTATGCCATGATATGTATGCGACCTGATGTCTCGTATGCTTTGATCATGTGTAGTTGCTATCAGGATGATCCAGGTGAAGGTCACTGGATGGCAGTTAAGAATATCCTTAAGTAACTTAGACGAACTAAGGATGCTTTCTTAATCTATGGAGATGGAGAACTTGAGGTAACAGAGTATACCGATGCAAGTTTCCAAACCGATAAAGACGACTGTAAGTCATAATCTGGGTACATATTTTGTTTGAACAACGGAGCAGTAAGCTGGAAATCTTCCAAGTAAGAGACTGTTGCCGATTCAACAACAGAAGCAGAGTATATTACTGCAGCTGAAGCAGCAAAAGAGGTAGTTTGTATCCGTAAATTCCTAATTGGATTAGAAGTAGTTCCGTTAGCAGCTGAGCCCGTTCCATTGTATTGTGACAATAACGGGGCTATAACGCAGGCTAAGGAACCGCAGTCTCATCAACGATCCAAACATGTTCTTCGACGTTTCCATCTGATTCGTGAGATCATACATCGTGGCGATGTGAAGATCGAGAAGGTCGCATCAGAGGACAACATTACAGATCCGCTGACGAAAGCTATTCCTCAGCAGAAGTTTGAGCGACATGTACATAGTTCAGGTGTTCGATGCTTGAGTGACTGGCTATAGGCCAAGTGGGAGATTGTTCGATCCATAGCGTCACTATTCTTAAAAGACATTGTAGTTTTTGTACAAATTAACTATGTGACAATGGAAATTACATTTTATCATTTTGTTATTAGATTACTTGTATATATAAATGATAAAAGTCCTTATGATTAGTTCCGGATTATAAGATATGAGACAATATCAATCCACAAAGGTTTAATCATTAAATATCCCTAGTCGTAGTATTATCGAGACTAGACATCGATAATGCAGAATAGACTAGTATTGTACTTGTGCACGTTATGGAAGCGTAACAACATAGTTCTCATATATTTATGTATTGGATACTTATGCAAGTGTGATAAGAGGTTGTGTTTACCGATGGTACGGAAACAGCTTCGCTCTGGATAGACCCCGCAGAATCCTATTGGTAGTATGACTATGTGTCTATGGGAATCTGCTTCAGGGTAGGTGTATTTGGTCTTAACCGGAGACTTGCATCGCTAGTGCTTGCGACAATCAATACGTTTTGGTTTTGGTCGTCCGAGACTTTAATAGGTTCTGTGTACGCCTCTTCTGGGTTTATTGAGAATCGTAGTGTATTGGGTGTGATGTTAAGATGAAAGTATCACTTCAGTCATATAGAGATGATGATCACGCAGAGATACATAATCGGTTCTCTATTATGCTGTAACTATCGGGATAATATGACAAGCTCATGATTATCCAATTATAGAGACCAGTTGCTTGTGATCCGATATATGATTCGTACGGGGAAGACACTATTCCAGCCCCAGGCTTTGCATGTGACATCAGATACTGGATCGTAATACGCATTACTATGTATACTACGCCTGTTATAGATTATATATTCCTTAAAGAATATTTCTGGAGAATTGGGTAGGCACGGTGCTTTGCTAGAAGCCAACCATGTCTCGTAAATCGGTAAGAACGTAGTACAAGATACGCACGTGTTCGGATAGTCCGACGACCGAATTTACTGCCAACATATCTAGGGATCTTATGGGTCGCTTCCCGAAGATTCACCGATGACATATGACTCGAACATAATTAATCTGGGATTAATTAGAAGAGAGAGAAAATTAATCTAGGATTAATTACGGCAATAATTTATCTGGGATAAAATTCAAATAAAAGAGAGAGAACGATTAATTCGGAATTAATCGATAAAATAATATATTCGATATATAAATGAAATTAGATTTCATAACGGAATTAAAATTGGATTTTAATTCGGGCGAACGGATTAATTTAAAATTAATTCGTGAGCGACTTTAATAGTAATTTTGCTAGGCATAATTATTTAATTAAATTTGATTTAATTACGTCGCAACAGAAAATTCATTAATTCGGAATTAACGAACCAGAGCCCGGGATGTGTTTGTAGGCCCACTCCGATTTTGAATCAAGTGGGGCCCACATCAAGTCACATCATTAGTCACCTTTTTGTGATGGAAGTCACATCAACTTTGAGTGATGTGAGTTGAGTCACTTTTGGTGATGGAGGAGGTTGAGAGCATTAAATGAAATTTTGGCTCTCAACACTTTTCGTTTTTGGTTTTGAATAAACCATATACAGTATTTGGATTTAGTTGTAATTGTTTTAGAAACAAAAACACAAGACAAAACAAAACCTCTCATTTTATTTCTCTCTTGGCCGTGAGCCTCCATCCACCATAGGAAGATTTTTGTTGCAAATATCTTCCATTGCTAGCACACAAAGAATCATAAAAGGTGATAGGGAAACTATCCTTTGAGTTTGGAATCCTTCTTAAGCTTGGATCTCATCAACTTCATTGATACATAAGGAAAGCTTGGAGACTTTGAAAGGAAGCAAAATTTTTGTTCTCTACACATCCTCTCTACCGATCTTTGTAAGTATAATTCCGCTATACTTCCTTTTCGTATTCATACTTTTATCATGCTTGAAATGTTCTTGGGATGATCTTAGAGACCAACATAAATATCGTTCCCACTATAAGTTATAGGATAATTTTCTTCGATAAGAAAACAACAGAACCATTAAGTATCAAATACTTTGCGAATGATTCTGACATCCTATTGCACTTATATGGAAGTAATAAAATGATATTTTCATCTTATTAATTATGTAGTTCCATTTATAATTTATCACTGTATTTGACTTCAATAAGAGTATTTTCTACAATAGTCAACATCCAATGTTACACACTAAGTAATAAATAATTTTATTACTCGAGATCGTAGAAAAGATATTCTATCAAATAGAATGCAATATTCTATTAAATAAAATAAATGATAAACTTCTACTCATACCTCCTAGGCACAAGTAATATCAATTATATAACAATTATACAAAAGATAGATTCAAATCTCAAACAATTTAAGATTCGAATTTTCTACTTATACACATCATATACGTAACTACAGAAACTAATGGAACATTAAATAAAATGACTAATTAGTGTTACTGGAGCATATCCCCAAGAGTATTGAAACTAATTCGATAACTCTCAATATCAAACGAATCAAATCGTATAATATTCGATTTCTTCCACTAACCAATTCCATCAATATAGAATCGTGGAATAATGATATTGATGTAAGAATTATATTCTTCGAAAAACTTTAGAACAAATTACCATAAATTCATATGTTTGATTGTATCAAACATCTTTGAACAATTCAAAGACTCACGATGAATTTTAAAGATATAATTTTCAAAACTTCAGATAGAATATCTTTGAACAAGTAAAAATATTATATCCGCGTTTCATCAGAAACACGTAACTAAGTCATGACAGTTCATCGAATAAGTTACGAAGTAAAGAAAACTACCTTAAGCAATTTACAATTCATTAAATTACATACATCCAATGTATTAGTTTAAAAACTTTTTTGGTCCAATGGAAGTCATTGGTTAAATGAGATTTAGTCACCTTCCCGAATAAAATATTCATTAAATGGATAAGGATATTTGGTGTGATCTCATATTAGACCAACCTTTACCATATGGAATAACCATCCAATACTTAAGTGATAAAATGTCATAAAAAAATGTTATAAGTTATTTACTTAACCGAATATTTTTCTTAATGTTTATCTAATCGTTAATGACACTACTAGTCATTTTAAATATGTAACAACTGTTTACAAAGAACAAGTAATTATCAAAAAGTCGCAAGTTCTTGTAATATCCCCGATCAAAAGATATACCGGCGGCGGGATATGCCGTACTATTCCTCTGAGCCACTGACATACTAACTGACTACTTGGCTACTGTCTTATCTCAACTATAACTCGAACATGGGACCATTACCCAAACTTGTTAACATAAAATACAAACTTACATAAACTAAACATTACATACATTTCGACTCTTCACTTTACTACTGAAACACAACTTTACTTATACAATTTTTCTAAGACTAAACTTTGCTTAACTTGACTGAAACTTATACTCTGACTGGTGGACTAAGACCCACTAGTGACTGCCATCAGTATCCGTCCTCTCGCGCTCGTCCTCCTCGAATACCTACAAAACAAACACTGGGAGTGGGGGGGTTAGATCGCTGTACGATCTAAGTGAGTGGACTAAAAACTGAAATGCTATTATAAAACCATTTGATCCTGAAACCGAGATTTTCAAGGAAAAACTTATAGAAAAATTTTCTTTATGAAAACTTTGCTCGAAACCTCTTTAGTAAAATTTTCTTTCGAAAACCCATTTTTGGAAATCTATTTCTAAACTGTTTTCTGAAAGTCTGGTTTTCTGAAAAACTGTCTGAAAATCTGATTACTGTGAACTGTTATGTATCTGAAAACCTTGACGTGTGAGGGCGTTACGTATCGTCGTCCCCTCATACGCCTAAGTGTAGCCAACAATGCAAATCCATGACTTTAGGACATTACGTATCGCCGTCCCCCAAAGCATGTCACTACTGTCTCTAAAACTGGTGGTCTTGGGGCATTACGTATTTCCATCCCCCAAGCCACAAACTAGAACTAGGGGTGCAGATCTATGCTACCACCCAAGCTCTGAAACTAGGGTCTAGGGGCGTTACGTGTCGCCGTCCCCCTAACCCTGCTCTAGAATCTGAGGGCATTAAGTATCGCCGTCCCCTCAGTCCTCTACATGTGCACATGTCATATGTCTATCAATTCCATACTGTCTCAAGTTACATACTGGGGTGAGTTTTTCCCTCATGCCCCAAAAACCATAAAATCATGCTTTAAAAACTTTTCTGCCCATAACAAAACTTTAATTTTTTTCTTATGAAATATATCTGATAAAAGAAATCTAACGCCCTAAAGCGTAAAAAGATAAGTCTGATATCAAAACTTAATGAATATAACCAGTTTAAGAAAATAGGTCCACTCACTATTTTGGGAATCAGGTCGGCATTACTCGCTCGCTGAAAGAATTATGGTTCCTGCGATGACCCTAAAATCGACAACTCGGTTAGAAAATGGGCTGGGGACCATATTCCAAATTAGCCTAAATGTTCCCACTCAAGCTCTTACTTAATATTTCAAAGCATATTATTATTATTATATCACAGTGTACAGTGTATTCTCAAACTGATACGAGACCCTAAGGGTGGTCTCTAACATACTAGGGTGGAACTGAGATGGTTTCAATCATTTTTAGGAAAATTTTGACCTCGCGTCGCGACTCTAGGTGCTGCGCATCGCGACGCGTACATCACAGAAATAAATTTCAGTTTTCATCATGCATCGAGACGCAGGTTCCTTTTTGCATCGCGACGCGAACCTGATTTTCCAGGTTCTGCACTGGTTTTCTTAACCAAAAAAAAAAAAAAACATCCTCAATGCTTCCATATCACTTCCAATACACAATCCAAAAAATCATATCAATTTCAAACATACAAAACTACCAAGTTAATATCATTAACTACTCACTCATTTAATCACAATCCATTATTCTTAAATTAAACTTTAAACTTTTCCAACTCAAACACTTCTACTCCATAACTTATTTCTTTACTAATTAACCACTAATATGCAACACATAACTTCATCATAGATCAATTTCACACATTATATTCCAATTTAATCTTCTAATCTCATATTCCCTACTTATCTCATGACTTAAGGTTTCTTATAAAATTGGGGTATCACATAATAATCAATCCCCAAGCTTATATCCTCATCAAACATGTTATTATCATCATCATATCATTCATACTAAAAAAAATCAAAAACTCAAGATTTGGGTCAACATATGTGTAGGCACTGTATTTTTGCATATAAGTTCTGATGAGGAGCCTCATATGGAGGCACTACCCGATAAGTTGCGGAAGTCGCGGGAAACGGACGTCGAAAGGGAAAATTCAGAAATCAATACCTTGTTGGACTTAATTCGTTTGCTTAGCTTCGGGTTCGCTCGTTGGACCTCTGTTTTAAAATACACCCAAGCCCACACACCACCAACCAACACCCCCAAGCCCACCAAAGAACCAAACTCCACACGCCCAGGCCCACCAAATCCCCTCCAAAAACATCCACCACATTAAACACATGTTAAAATCTAAATAAATCACCTTCCTAATTTAAATAAATCACATGCCTAAATTAAATAAATCAAATCAATCACCTTCCTAAATTATACAAATCCCTTTCCTAAACTAAATAAATCACCTTCCTAAACTAAAGAAATCATTTCCTTATAACAAACTAATTAAATCTTCCCCATGATCACACAATCTCCATTTCCTACCTATACAAGGATAACCATAAACCACTCCTATAAAAAGACACGCAAACCAAACCTTTGGGGGAGAGCTCATTCACGACAATCATCAAACTAAAAACCCTAATCCTAACACCACTCTCTCTCGCTCATCATCTCTCATCCTTCACGTAACAGAAAACCTAGCTCTCGGCTCCTCTCACTCACCCACTATATTCTCACTTACACGCCGACCAAAAAAACCAACAAAAGTCACAACACTCCTCTCACCTCTCTCACTTACTAGAAAAAAAAAACAGACGGCAACTTCCTCTCGCACAAACCCTAAACAACTAACCTCCCTTTATTTTCTCCCTCATACTCACGGCCAAATAACAAACAAATAATAAACCCTAACCTGGCTCGCTTCTTCCCACTCACTGCAGCCCACCAAACTTAATAAGCTACACACGACAAGATCATAAAAAGCCTAGTCCTCGCGCTTATTCTTCACTCTTAGACAAAACAACAAAGACACAAATACAGAAACATACATGGCAGCTACATACATGAAGAACAACAAATGGTCTATTCTCTGAACACAAAGGCTCTTTCACGAACACTTGGATGGCAATTTGAGAATAAAGCAAAACCCTAGAAAAACCATGGATGATCATCAGTAGGAGTGGCCTCACCCACTTTTGTCTCCAAAATTTGCAGACTGAAAGTAGAGTCATTGGTGCGTTAAATTGTAAGGACACACGGCCAACTCACCTCTTCACGCCTAACACAACAATTGCCTACCAACTCACACAAGGCTAAGCTATACCCGGCCTAACACACACGCCACTCACATTTGGCAGCACACACTCACGCCACTCACACTCGGCAGCACCCACTTACACCACAAACACACACGTCTCATATTCTTCTCAAACACATACACCGTAACAACACAAGGCCTAAACACTCAAATGAAAACACATATTACTCGCCTAAACGGCCCACAGTCATCGAACAAAGCCATCACAAATAGCTACCTAGTCAGCCCCTAAAATAATACAAAAATAACCCCAAAAATATAGCAATATAACCCAAAAATAGTCCCAGAAAACACCCCAAAACCGAGACAAAAATAGTGCAAAATCATCCCTAAAAACAGTCCAAAAATTAACCCAAAATAGTGAACAAAAACAGAGAAAACAGTGAGCGGAAACAGTGAACAGTGAAAATAGTGGAAATATAGAAAATGGTGATGAAAACAGTGGAAACAGCGAACCAGTGAAAACAGTGGAAACACTAACCCTTCCAGCGATGTCCTAACGCACTTCCGAGAAGCGACTTAAAAGGTAAGACCTGAGGCCACCCTTGATTATATTTTTTTTTCGTCCTGGAAATGGTATGCTTGGTTGGACGTGGAATATGTCCAACCGGGCATGCAAAGTCCTACATTGAAACGACAAATTTATTTGGTCACATATTTATTATTCCGCATTTATTTCGCATTATTAGTCTTTTATTATTTCGCATTTAATTTCCATTTATTGTTGTTTTATTGTTCCGCATTTGTTTTGTGTTGTTTATCTTCATTGTTATTTTGCATGTTTGTCTCTTCGGTTATTTATGGTTATATGTATTATCATGTTTCATGTATGTCATTTGAATCATCTTGCATGTGTTGCATATGACTTGGTTATACTATTACATTAATCACTTTATTACAATTGGCATAAGTAAGGGACCATTCCGAACCCAACGGTTTGAGATCTTCCCTTGCGAGGGGTGAGTGCGGCCTTAAATCATTTCCCAGATCACACTGGGTGACGACTCCATTTTATTTCTTCGGTTTAGTCCCCCGCAGGCTACTCTGTATTCCCGACCGGGTAGTAAGCTAGGAACAACGTCGCCGATTTCTATGTCCTACAGTCTGGCGACTCCACTGGGGATAGAGAATCGGCCCCGAAATAATGTCTCGTAATGTTTGTGATTTTTGCTTTATTTAACTGTGTCTACAAGTGGGTTGAGACCAATGGCTTTAACCAAAGGCATTATTAGAGTTGAGTAATGATTTGGTGTCTTCGTTCACTCACTACCTTTTCATAGCCAAAAGGAAAATTGTGAAGACGTCTAGATAATCATTTACTCAACGTTTACCGTGATGGACTAATTTGGAGGATCTATTGGTTATTCCTATTACAAGGGGATAAGAGCCTAAGCGGCAAGGGTATTTAAGAGAGTTCGCTCCACCCTCTCTCTGTGGAATCTTCAATAAGAAATTCATTTGACAGTCATTCATGTATCATCACTCGTTGGAACGTACCTTAGGGTATAAAAAAGGTGCACTTACTTGGTCGCTCGAACCCTTGAGTGGGGAGACCTAGTTGTGGGCAATCCTTCGCCGACGGGAGCCTTTGTCTATACACCTATAAACCCGCATGTGAACCGCAGTTGTATGGCCTATAGAAACCACCCTTTATTCTTGTGTTTGGGACCATCATCATTTGGATTCAGTTGGACTTCTTGTCATGAGATGTGAACTTGTTGGGCCATTTAAACTGGGACGAGTTTGTGTCTTTTGACGATTGGGCCAAAAGCTTCTAAAATGCCGATGGGCCGCTTTGTGTTTGGGCCTCCTATCATTTGAAGTTGTTTAGCCACGTTATTGTAAAAGTGTAAACCTGTTGGGTTTTTTTTCAACTGGGACAAGTTTACGGCTCGCAATAATATGATTGATTGCTTTAAAATGATAATGGGCCAACTTGTATGAAAACCTTGATGGGCTTAGAAAGTCCAAAAATGATCCAAATATGGTAGAAGCATGAGTTCGATATCCATACTGGCTTTTATCCAGAAAGGATACGCCTTGTTACAATATATTTGCATACTTTTGGATGCTTCCAAGTCCATCCCCATGATCGTGATTGCCGAAAGCCCAATTCGTCGTTTCTAGACAATGGTATGATCCCATAATCGGCTTAGTCCATATGGAAAATGGGTGGTCTTTGTCTTTTACTGATGGAAAGGGACCGAGGTAGCCAAGGTTCACCCCGTAGCATAGGAGAGAACGATTTTGTGTACCCCATATTGGTGCATAAAATAAACCATACCTAGGACAGAAATGGACATACCACGAGTGTGGGAGGAATAAGGTCGGAAGGATATATGTTATTTTGATAACCACATGCATCTCATGCATCTTATGCATACACGCATCATGTTAACCCATGTGTCTTAAAAGCCATCATAGATATCCGTTGGGTTAGAAAAAAGAAGACTTGTCAAGAAGAGTTTAGTAAACATGGATATTGGGGAAAAGGAAATCGAGGAAAAAAAAAATTTACGGCAAGGATAGAAAGACCATTGTGAAAAAAAAAAAGAAAGAAAAAAAAATTGTATTTAGTCCTTAATAGTTAGGCATAAGTCCAATGATGAAATCGTTTGCTTTAGGGAGAAATCTTAGAAACGATAAACTCTTGATGTGATTTTATCTGATACTTGAGTAATTGATCTATGTTAGACTCGTAAGCACTTGATTATGGTTCTTAGCAGTGAAAACCCGAGTAGTTAGCAAAGTGGCTAATTGAAGAAATTGTAGGTCGGTGAATGACCGTTCGCCTAAATGTCTATCCTGATTTGCTTATGTTATGATGTGTGGTATGGTTGAAAATAAAAGAAAAGTCTGTAAAGAAAATAATTAAACCACCTATAATTGATAAGCGTGAAGCTACCCGTGGGCGAGTATTAGGACCACCATGAGGAGAAATGCTACCTTAAAGGGTAGATGTGTTGAAAAAAAAATAAAAAAAAGAAAAATAAAAGGAAAGAAAAAAAATAAGAAGTTCAAAATGAAAAGAAAAAAGAGAGAAACAAAAGAGAAAGAAAACCATACCACATTGAGCACGGAAAAGCAACTGCAGGGCATAATTGAGACATCTAGGTTGATTTGACCCATCGATCCCAATTTTTTGACGAAATCATTGAGTTGGCTTACCTAGGGATGAATCTGCAAAGGAACCTTTGCACACACACACTTTGAGTCTGGCTTAGATCATTTATTCAATGACTTGGATTTGAGTTGAATCTAGTGTTTTGAAGGTTCTCTGGTTTCAATACTGGGCATTCTTTGAGGGCAATAATATGTGTAACTATTGGGACTATTTTGTAGCAAGTAATATAGTATGATGATATAGAATACCACATCATGTGGTCCACATTGACCTAGTGCAAACAGTAGAGGGCAGCAAGCTAAGCCAAGTCTGGGGGCAACCAGTCTACCACCCCGTGAATAAGGGATATACTGAGGACTTGAACCATGAGACAAAAGAGAACTGACCAACCACCAGAAAAGAACTGGTAGAAGGAAATTGTAAGCAGGCCCAGGGGAGATCAAAGACTTTTGTAGGCAAGAAGCACCGAGGAGCACACGAAAGGCCTAACCCATCGGAATAAGAGACACATTCATGCATGCATGCATACACGTCACATACACGTAATTTTTTGTTTTGTTTTTGTTCGTAGATTTTGAAGAAAAGGAAAACGCAGAGAAGATCGGGAATGAATCCCAAGGTCGAGGCCCACAGTCAGCAGTTTCGGGAATGAATCCCAGGGTCGAGGCCCACAGTCAGCAGTTTCAGGAATGAATCCCAGGGTCGAGGCCCACACTGTCAACAGTTTCGGGAATGAATCCCAAGGTCGAGGCCCACATTATCAGTAGTTTCGGGAATGAATCCCAGGGTCGAGGCCCACATTATCAGCAGCGTCGGGAATGAATCCCAGGGTCGAGGCCCACATTATCAGCAGCATCGACAATGAATCCCAGGGTCGAGGCCCATATTATCAGCAGTTTCAGGAATGAATCTCAGGGTCGAGGCCCACATTATCAGTAGTTTCGGGAATGAATCCCAGGGTTGAGGCCCACATGATCAGCAGTTTCGGGAATGAATCCCAGGGTCGAGGCCCACACTATCAGCAGTTTCGGGAATGAATCCCAGGGTTGAGGCCCGTACTATCAGCAGTTTTGGGAATGAATCCCAGGGTCGTGGCCCACGTTGTCAGCAGTTTCAGGAATGAATCCCAGGGTGGAGGCCCACGTTGTCAGCAGTTTCGGGAATGAATCCCAGGGTCGAGGCCCACATTGTCAGCGGTTTCGGGAAGAAATCCCAGGGACGAGGCCAACGTTGTCAGTGGTTTCGGGAATGAATCCCAGGGTCGAGGCCCACGTTGTCAGCAGTTTTGGGAATGAATCCCAGGGTCGAGGCCCACACTATCAGCAATCTTCATGAATGAATCCCAGGGTCGAGGCCCATTTTACTATAAGCATTGGGAATGAATCCCAGGGTCGAGGCCCACATTATCAGCATCGAGAATGAATCCCAGGGTCGAGGCCCACTTTACTATCAGCATCGAGAATGAATCCCAAGGTCGATGCCCACTTTACTATCAGTATCGGGAATGAATCCCAGGGTCAAGGCCCATATTATTAGTAGTCTTCGGGAATGAATCCCAGGGTCGAGGCTCACATTATCAGCATCGGGAATTAATCCCAGGGTCGAGGCCCACTCTATCAGCAGTTTTGGGAATGAATCCCAAGGTAGAGGCCCACTTCATCAACAATTTCAGGAATGGATCCCAGGGTCGAGGCCCACCTTATCAGCAGCTCGGGAATAAGACCCCCATCTCAATTCGAGAACAAGACCCTCAATTCAGTAACGATTCAGAAATGAACCACCTCAATTCAGTAACGGTTCAGAAATGGACCACTATCACATCAGCGACGCCTCAGAAATGAGGTTTAGCATGCTGGAAATGGCACTCCAGAAATGGAGCACGACTCGGAAATGGACCACTATCACATCAGTGACGCGTCGGAAATTAGGTTTAGCATGCCGAAAATGGCACTCCGGAAATGGAGTACGGTTCGAAAATGGACCATTATCACATCAGCGACGCCTCAGAAATTAGGTTTAGCATGGCAGAAATGGCACTCAGGAAATGGAGCACGGTTCAGAAATGGACCACCATCACATCAGCGACGCCTAAAAAAAGAGGTTTAACATGCCGAAAATGGCACTCCGGAAATGGAGCACGGTTCGGAAATGGACCATCATCACATCAGCGATGCCTCGGAAATGAGGTTTAGCATGCCGGAAATGGCACACCGGAAATGGAGCACGGTTCGGAAATGGACAACTATCACAACCGCGGCGCCGCGAGAATGAGGTTTAGCATGTCGGGAATGGCGCTCCAAGAATGGAGCAAGGTTCGGAAGGGGACCAACTCTCATCAGTTCAGTAGTGATTCCTAGAGATCGCAACATCTTGGGATGAACCTCAGGGGTCGCAGCACCTCACCACCAGATCAACTCAGTTCGAAGCAACATGCAAGTCAAGCAGCAGCTGGCGATCCAGGTAAGTAAAAATGCATGCATAACTTTGATAGGATTGTCATTGTCACACACTGCATAAGTCCCATCAAAGTGGGGGCTACTATAGGCGCTACATTTTTGCATATAAGTCCCAATGAGGAGCCTCATATGGAGGCACTACCCGATAAGTTACGGAAGTCACGGGAAACGGATGTCGGAAGGGAAAATTTATAAATCAATACCTTGTTATACTTAATTTGTTTGCTTAGCTTCGGGTTCGCTCGTTGGATCTCTATTTTAAAATACACCAAGCCCACACACCACCAACCCACATGCCCAAGCCCACCAAAGAACCAAACTCCACACGCCCAGGCCCACCAAATCCCCTCCAAAAATATCCAACACATTAAACACATGTTAAAATCTAAATAAATCACCTTCCTAATTTAAATAAATCACATTCCTAAATTAAATAAATCAAATCAAATCACCTTCATAAATTAAACAAATCCATTTACTAAACTAAATAAATCACCTTCATAAACTAAAGAAATCCTTTCCTTATAACAAACTAATTAAATCTTCCCCATGATCACACAATCTACATTTCCTACCCATACAAGGACAACCCTAACCCACTCCTATAAAAAGACACACAAACCAAACCTTTGGGGGAGAGCTCATTCACGACAATCATCAAACTAAAAACCCTAATCCTAATGCCACTCTCTTTCGCTCATCATCTCTCATCCTTCACGTAACTTGAACCCTAGCTCTCAGCTCTCTCTCACTCACCCACGATATTCTCACTTACACGGCCAACCAAAAAAACCAATAAAAAGTCACAACACTCCTCTCGTCTCTCTGACTTACTCCAAAAAAACAAGACGGAAACTTCCTCTCGCACAAACCCTAAACAACTACCTCCCTCTATTTTCTCCCTCATACTCACAGCCAAATAACAAACAAATAATAAACCCTATCCTGACTCGCTTCTTCCCACTCACTGCAGCCCACCAAATTGAATAAGCTACACATGACAAGATCATAAAAAGCCTAGTCATCGCCTTATTCTTCACTCTTAGACAAAACAACAAAGACACAAATACAGAAACATACATGGCAGCTACTTTTGGACAATTATGACCCATATCGTCACTATTTGTACAGATCATGGTGTTGTTGTACAAATTAACTATGTGACAAAGGAGATTTCACTCTTATCATTTGTGATTAGATCACCTAGATATATAAATGATAGGAGGTCCCTATGATTTGTTCCTGGATTGAGAATGATATGAGACAGTATCAGTCAATGAAGGATAAATCATTAAATATCCCAAGTCAGAGCATTGTTGAGATTGGACATCGATAAATGCGTAAAAGACTAGTATTACACTTGTGCGCGTTGTGAGGGAACAACGGCATAGTTCTCATAATGCGTAAAAGACTAGTATTACATTCACTACCAGCTGGTTCCATCACAACTTGGAACACTTTAGCCACCAAATTTCTTGCAAAGTACTTTCCACCAGCCAGAACCGGAAAACTGAGGAATGACATCACATCCTTTGTACAACAAGATTCAGAATCCCTCTGGGAAGCTTGGGAAAGGTATAAAGATTTGCTCCGTAAATGTCCTCACCATGAGATTCCAAAATGGTTTCAAGTCCAAACATTCTATAATGGGCTTTCTGGAATAATAAGAACCACAATTGATGCTACTGCTGGAGGAGCCTTGATGGCAAAAGGAGAAGATCAAGCCTGGGACCTAATCGAAGAAATGGCCAACAACAATTCCTTGTGGTCAACAGAAAGGAGCATGATCCAAAGAATTAAAGGAATTTATGAAAGTGGAGCCAATACAGCAGTCAACACCAAGCTAGATCAGATATGCAAATTCATGGAGACTCTTACCACTGGATCCACAAGTTCACCATATGGAGGAGCACCAGAGTCGAACCAACTTGAAGAAACGGTGAATTTTGTCAAAAATTTCAACAGATAGATGAACAATCCATATTCCAACACCTACAACCCAGGGTGGAGGAATCATCCTAATTTATCATGGAGCAACAATTTAGGCCAACTGCAGAACTATCCACCACCTAGATTCCAACAACAGAACAAAAGCCAGAAGCAGACAAATGAACCAGGAATAACAGAAGTGTTGACCCACTTGAAAAAGATAGAAGCAAAACATGACTCTCAAGCAGCAAGACATGATACTATGTTTCAATCTCAAGCAGCAAGATATGATGCTATGTTTCAATCCCAAGCAGCATTAATTAAAGGTCAATATACTTCTTTTAAAGCACTGGAGAATCAAATTGGACAACTGGCAAATGCTCAGAGTTACAGACCGCCAGGTACCCTTCCTAGCAATACAGAGCCAAATCCAAGAAACATGGGGAAGGAACAATGTCATGCCATCATGTTAAAAAGAGGTACTGGAATCAACAAAGATGTTTGAGCCAAAACAGCTGCTGAGGAAGTTCCAAAAGAAACAAAGCAACAGATGGAGGAAAAAAAAGCAAAGGAAAAAAAACAAATCATTCCACCTCCACCTTTTCCTCAACGTCTTTAGAAGAACAAATTGGACAAGCAGTTTTCTCGGTTCCTGGAGATCTTTAAAAAGCTGCATATCAACATTTCATTTGCAGAAGCGTTGGAACAAATGCCCAGCTATGCCAAATTCATGAAAGACATTCTTTCACGAAAGTGGAGATTGGGAAATTACGAGACAGTAGCATTATCAGAAGAATACAGCGCTATCATTCAGAGGAAACTTCCCCCAAAGTTGAAAGATCCTGGCAGTTTCACTGTTCCTTGCACCATAGGAGAACATGAATTCGGTAAGGCTTTGTGTGATTTAGGTGCTAGTGTTAACTTGATGTCTTTTTCTATTTTCAGGAAATTACAGATTGGAGAAACAATGCCAACTTCAGTCTCACTACAATTTGCTGATAGAACGCTCGTATTTTCGAGAGGTGTAGTTGAAGATATGCTGGACAAGGTTGACAAATTCATTTTCCCAACAGATTTTATTGTCCTTGATATGGAGGAAGACGCAGACGTGCCAATCATCCTCGGGAGACCATTCTTGGCTACAGGTCAAACCATTATTGATGTACAAAAAGGAGAATTAACCATGAGGGTACATAACCAAGAAGTAACATTCAATGTTTTCAAGGCCATGAATTTCCCAGATGATGAAAAGAAGAAGGAATGTTTCAAACTTGATGTGATACACAGTACCATTCAAAACTCCAATGCAATGCAAAGTTCTACTGACAAACTTAAAACATGTCAATTGCCTGTGGAGCCTAAAGATAAAGCATCTTTTGCACTGAAAGAGCCAATTTTTGCTCTACAAGCAACATAAGAGAAAAAGTTCCACCAGCTCAACGAATTGGAGGAATTTCACAATCAGCCTTTTGAGGATGCCAAATTGTACAAAGAAAAGGGCAAGGAAAGACATGATGAAAAGTTAGTGCGCATACAACTGGAACCAGGGCAGAAGGTACTGTTAAACAAATCAAGGGTGAAATTCTTCCCGTGGAAGCCAAAATCACGGTGGTCAGGTCCATTTGTGATCACCAAAGTTTTACCAGATAGAGCCGTTGAGATACATGATCCTGACTCCAACAAAACTTTCAAGGTTAAAAACAAGCGTGTCAAGCACTATTGGGGAGAATCATTTGAGCGACAAAAAGAATGTGTTACACTTTCAGATCCAGCTTAACGTTCGAGAAGTCAAGTCTGGCTGACGACTTTAAACTTACCGCTAGTAGGGAGGCAACCCATGCAATTTGTGTATATATTGTGATCTGGTGTGTTTTATTTTTGTGTGTTTAGTTTTTTACAGAATAAGTCATTTCAAGATGGAAGAAGTTCTCGCAAATCTTCACAAGCAATTTCCTTCTCTCCCTCAAAACTCTCTGATGAAAGTCTACAAAGCTCGCTTGGAACGGATGAGACTACTAACAATCCATGGTGTTCCTAATGACATTCGTTGGGTAATTGACGCACGAGTCCGATTGGCAGGTGAGTCTTCTGACTCTTTTATTTCACATCTGCCTGGTTTTGGAAGAAGCACCTATACAAAGAAACGTAGAGCGAAGCAAATGGGTTTTTGTTATAAATGTGCTCGCATGTTTTGTAATACTCGTTGTCGTTCTTTAGGAATGGTGTCTGATAACCGCGAAGATAAGATTAATTTCATTAGGGATGGCTTGAGTAACGAGTCTTTGGATGACATATCTAAAACTTTTGAGACGCATCCCAGTGGATGTGTGTATCATGAAATTCGCATGTTATATGCACAATTCCAAAAGGAAAGACAACTGTTAAGTCTCGGGAATCTGACTCAAAAAGACCTTGTTTGCCAATTTATAAGAAAATTGGATGGGAAGCTTGTCCCTGACGCATAGACGTCAATCAAGCCGTTACTTTTCTTGTAAATAGTATATCTCTTTGTCTTTTCTTAATAATTGTGATTTGTTTTGTTGTTTTCTTTTATTTTCTCCGACAAGATCCAGACCTTTTTGACTATCACGATATTATTTCGCTACTAATCATCCTCTGGAAGATACTAGTGCAATTTTTCTCACCCTTTTCAGGTACTATAAATTCAGCCCGTCATTTCACTTTTGAAGGCATCCAGAGTTGAGAAAGAAATACATATAAAAATGGAAGCCACTTCAAGAAGACGAATTGAGAACATCTGTGTGTTTTGCGGTAGTAGTGTTGGTACTAAACCACAATACGTAGAAGCAGCACAGGAATTGGGTCGAGTCTTAGGTGCAAGGAATATGCACTTAATATATGGCGGAGGAAATCTTGGACTAATGGGGATCGTTTCAAAGGCCGTACAGGAAGGAGGCAGTCACGTTTTTGGGAATCATCCCAAAACCCTTGGCAGAAGCAAATCTTATTGAACCATCAAACGAAGAGGAATAGATCGTGCCAGATATGTCTGAATGTTTGGTAGAAATGATTAATTGTGCTGATGCTTTTATTGCTTTGCTAGGTGGCTTGGGTACATTGGAGGAAATTTTTATAGTGCTATCTTGGGCGAACTTGAACATACACCAGAAACCAATTGGGCTGTACAACGTTGATGGATTTTATGATTTTCTTTGTGTGTTTCTTGATGATGCCCGGAGAAATGGGTTCGTGTCAAAACCTTTGAAAAAACTCCTCTTTACTGCCAGAACTGCTCCGGATCTAATAGACCAACTCATAGCCTATGAACCACGAGTTGACCCTATCCTTTCAAAGATAAATTGGTCCGAGGACGATCGTGGTAAGAGGCGTATGATTAATCTGGATCTTAACCTTTAATTTCTTGTAGAATTTCAGCTAACCAGGTATTATCTTCTAAACTCTTCTTCTACTGTTTAAGACATTAGGGACAATGTCTCATTTAGGTTTAGGGGAGGGAATTAGTTGATCAATACTTTTTTTTTTTAGTTTGTGTGTTGTTTTTAGTCTAAAAGTTTTCGAAAAATACAAAAAAATTGAAAACTTCTCAAAAATTACAAAAATATTTTGTATTTTTGTGTTTTTGTGTTTTTATTTTGACTAAAAGGGTGAAATTGGTAAGAGATGGCTGAGTAAGGAGTTTCCACTCCTGAGACGTATCTCAAGCCTATTTTCGAAATCAGTTAATTTTTGTTTATTTCCTTTTAAATTATTTAATTTGTAAATTCTCCATAAAACGGACTAAAATGGATCTTCATATGTTCAGTTAGCAGATATTATCAACATACATAGAAACATACAGACATGAACTGTAATTGAAAAGTTTGTAATATTCAGTGCTCTAGTTAAATTGGAGGACGCATCTCAAAAAGCAATGGAGTAAAAAAAAAATTCCAAGATCCGAGTTATTAAGTCTGTAAGGGTGTTTTAACCCCTAGTGCCCTAAAACCAACTGGTTTGGGAGTCACTGGCCCAAAGCTCGCTACATGGATCAAAGATGTTGCAAAAATATATATATCTGAAGTCTGAGTAATTAAGTCCGTAGGGGTGTCTTAACACCTGGTGCCCTAAAGCCAACTGGTTTGGGAGCCACCGACCTAACACTCGTTACATAGATGAAAAATATTGTGTATAAATTAAAATAGAGAAAATCAAAGAAAAAAAAATCAGAAAAATCAGAAAAATTATTCCATTGCTGTAAAAAAGGTGTAAAATCTGATAGAAATTAGGACAAAAATATTACTCTCTTATCAACTGCACTTATGACTGTTGTGGGCAAAAATGAGTTCGTTAATATTTTGTTGGATGTGTATATGAAGAATGGTAAAAATAATCGGAGAATTTACTTAGTCAGTAATTTAGAATGAAACAAAACAACTAGTAACTTTGAGTAGAAGTTTCACCTGATTAGTCACTAACATCTTTATTCTCTTTTCGCTTGTCTTTTTGCTTTTGTGTGCATTAGTTTCACTACCTTTTTACTTTTGTAAAACGTTTGTGGGTATCGTTGCTGTAAGCTCTCACGAGACTATAACTCGTCCACTAGGGACACCTGGGGGTTTAAAGGCTTGTTGCATATGCTAAATGCAACCGTGATCCCTACGAAAGTGGCTTAGTTTAATTTTAATTGTTTCTTGTGTTTTATTTTATTTTTTTGCTCGAGGACTAGCAAAATGTTAGGTTTGGGGGTGTGATGAGCGAAAAATATATCAATATTTACCGCCCCTTTTACTTAATATTTTGTTTAGTTTCTCGGGTTTGATGAACATTTTGATATGTTTTATTTTATTTTGCAGATAAAATAATATCGGGACTCAATGAAATCATTTAGGACGAAATGTGGGTCAATTAAAGGCAATTATTGGACTTGATATTTTAATTTTGGAGATTGAAAACTTGAAAGGGCGTTTTTGACGAAGTGCAGTTTTGGAAATTCCAGTTTTGCGCATCTGTCGTATTTTGGGCATAACTTTTTACTCAGATATCGGATTGAGCTGATTCAAGTGCCAGATTAAAGAAGACTCAAAGATCACAACTTTGAAAGAGAAAATATTTTCGAATTCTGAAGAGTTCATGACCGAAATTGATGAACCATCCAGAAGTGTGTGATGTGTAATTATTAAAGTCATTATCAATCATTTTCAAAGCAAAATAAAAAATAATAAATAATTAATAAAAATTATCAAATCACCACCAAACAAGATAAGCAATTAGTGGAGCAATTATGGATTTGGTGGAGTAATTAGTGGAGGAATTAATAATGGATTTGGTGGAGAATTTGATGGAGGTAAAATTTTGCCTATAAATACCAAGCCATTTCATTTGTAAAATTCATACTTTCTTCTTTGAAATTCCTAATGAATAAATAAGAAGATTGTATCTTGTTTGTTTATGTACATCTTCCAGTAATTAATTTCCGTTTTCGCACTTTCTTTTCTTTACTTTTCAGTTTTTACTTTCCGCAATTAACTTTTACGCACAAATCTTTTCTTTATTTACTTTTCCAGTTTTTATTTTTCAAGCAATGAGGAGGTAACTCCCCCTTGCTGGGGTAAAAGGTAAAGCTTTTATTATTGCTATCTAGATTAATCTCCCTTAAATATAAAATATAAACTATTTAAAACCTGACTTAATGAGGATACCGCTATATTGGCTGGTTGGAAATTAATTATAAATTGGTTTTAACCTGACTAAGTATGGATATCGCCTGGTTGGTCGGTTGGTAATTAATTATTAATTTGACTTAATCAGGATACCGCCTATATGGCTGGTTGGTAATTATCAGGCAAAGTTAATATATTATATTAAGGGAGATATCTAAAATAGTAGTAATAAAAGTTGATCCTCTAACCCAAGCATTTTCTTTAATTGTACTTTTACTTTATTTAATTTCAGCAATTTACTTTCAGTAATTTACTTTTATTTTTTATTTTTTTTACTTTTTACTTTTTACTTTTTACTTTTTACTTTTACTTTTACTTATTTACTTTTCAACATTTACTTTTCATTATTTAAGTTTTAGTATTTTACTTTATGTCTTTTATTTTTTTACTACTTGTAAATATGTGTCATAACTAAGCCAGTTATCTGGGGTTATGATGAAATCCAATATCACCGTTTATAAGGGGTTAAATTATAGTTTGGGTAATATAAAGGTTTATTTATTGAGTCTTAATCTTAATGCTTTTTATTAACTGGCCATTAATAAAATTGAACTGGTAAACTTAAAATGAACTAGACATAGGGATTTCAAGTTTAAGACCTTAGACTCAATAGCCCACGATCTTCCTTGAGGATAGATAACCCTTTAATAGATTTCCTTACAAGATAGGAATATACCTGTCGGGCGGGGGTAGCCATAATTGGAACTTAATCTTAATGAATCCAGGTAATTTGGTTGACATAGACATATGGTTCAATTGGGTTATACTGGATATTTGTAGTTGACCATCGGAAGAGGCTTTTACATAATTTAGTGTTCCAGGTTAATAAATCAATATTTTACCCAACTATAAGATAACCACTTCATCTTTAAAATGATATTGCAAAGAAATCACAACCCTAGATAGTTTTTTAATATTGAATTTTCTTAAACCTACTTTCAATCAACTTTATTTACTTATTTTTAAATTTAGAATCGTCACCTTTTCAAATCAATCAATCAACCTGTTAGATACTAGTAAACATTTGACCTCATAAAATTAATAGATTAGATATTAAGTCCTCGTGGGATCGATACTTTTTATACTACTTGAACGATACGTGCGCTTGCGTTATACGCGTGTCTAAGCACCGATCAAGTTTTTGGCGCCGTTGCCGGGGACTTATTTATCTTTTACTATTAGTTTAGGGGTTAGATACCGTTACTTGTATCTAATTTCTTTTTACTTATTGTTTTTGTTTTCTTGTGTTTCAGGTTCTCAGAAACTTCATGAGACGAACCAGAAGCTTTGAACTTCGACCGCTTGACCCAGCTTTACAAGAAAAGTAACGGCTTGATTGACGTCTATGCGTCAGGGACAAGCTTCCCATCCATTTTTCTTATAAATTGGCAAACAAGGTCTTTTTGAGTCAGATTCCCGAGACTTAACAGTTGTCTTTCCTTTTGGAATTGTGCATATAACATGCGAATTTCATGATACACACATCCACTGGGATGCGTCTCAAGAGTTTTAGATATGTCATCCAAAGACTCCTTACTCAAGCCATCCCTAATGAAATTAATCTTATCTTCGCGGTTATCAGACACCATTCCTAAAGAACGACAACGAGTATTACAAAACATGCGAGCACATTTATAACAAAAACCCATTTGCTTAGCTCTACTTTCTTTGCATAAGTGCTTCTTTCAAAACCAGACAGATGTGAAATAAAAGAGTCAGAAGACTCACCTGCCAATCGGACTTGTGCTTCAATTACCCAACGAATGTCATTAGGAACACCATGGATTGTTAGTAGTCTCATCTGTTCCAAGCGAGCTTTGTAGACTTTCATCAGAGATTTTTGAGGGAGAGAAGGAAATTACTTGCGAAGATTTGCGAGAGCTTTTTCCATCTTGAAATGACTAAACCTGAAAAAATTAAACACACAAAAATAAAACACACTAGATCACAATATATACACAAATTGCATGGGTTGCCTCCCTGCTAGCGCTAAGTTTAAAGTAATCAGCCAGACTTGACTTCTCGAACGTTAAGCTGGATCTGAAAGTGTAACACTTTCTTTTTGTCGCTCAAATGATTCTCCCCAGTAGTGCTTGACACGCTTGTTTTTAACCTTGAAAGTTTTGTTGGAGTCAGGATCATGTATCTCAACGGCTCTATCTGGTAAAACTTTGGTGATCACAAATGGACATGACCACCATGATTTTGGCTTCCATGGGAAGAATTTCACCCTTGATTTGTTTAACAGTACCTTCTGCCCTGGTTCCAGGTTTATGCGCACTAACTTTTCATCATGTCATTTCTTGCCCTTTTCTTTGTAAAATTTGGCATCCTCAATAGGCTGATTGTGAAATTCTTCCAATTCGTTGAGCTGGTGGAACTTTTTCTCTTCTGTTACTTGTAGAGAAAGAATTGGCTCTTTCAGTGTAAAATATGCTTTATCTTTAGGCTCCACAGGCAATTGACATGTTTTAAGTTTGTCAGTAGAACTTTGCATTTCATTGGAGTTCTAAATAGTACTGTGTATCACATCAAGTTTGAAACATTCCTTCTTCTTTTCATCATCTGGGAAATTCATGGCCTTGAAAACATTGAATGTTACTTCTTGGTCATGTACCCTCATAGTTAATTCTCAATTTTCTACATCAATAATGGTTTGACCTATAGCCAAGAATGGTCTCCCGAGGATGATTGGCACGTCTGCGTCTTCCTCCATATGAAGGACAATAAAATCTGCTGGGAAAATGAATTTGTCAACCTTGACCAGTACATCTTCAACTACACCTCTCGGAAATACGAGCGTTCTATCAGCAAGTTGTAGTGAGACTGAAGTTGGCATTGTTTCTCCAATCTGTAATTTCCTGAAAATAGAAAAAAGCATCAAGTTAACACTAGCACCTAAATCACACAGAGCCTTACCGAAGTCATGTTCTCCTATGGTGCAAGGAACAGTTAAACTGCCAGGATCTTGCAACTTTGGGGGAATTTTCCTCTGAATGATAGCCTGTATTCTTCTGATAATGCTACTGTCTCGTAATATCCCAATCTTCGCTTTCGTGAAATAATGTCTTTCATGAATTTGACATAGCTGGGCATTTTTTCCAACGCTTCTGCAAATGGAATGTTGATATGCAGCTTTTTAAAGATCTTCAGGAACCGAGAAAACTGCTTGTCCAATCTGTTCTTCTGAAGACATTGAGGAAAAGGTGGAGGTGGAATGATTTGTTCTTTTTCCTTTGCTTCTTTTTCCTCCATCTGTTGCTTTGTTTCTTTTCGAACTTCCTCAGCAGCTGTTTTGGTTCAAACATCTTTGTTGATTCCAGTACCGCTTTTTAACATGATGGCATGACATTGTTCCTTCCCCATGTTTCTTGGATTTGGCTATGTGTTGCTAGGAAGGGTACCTGCGGTCTGTAACTCAGAGCATTTGCCAGTTGTCTAATTTGATTCTCCAGTGCTTTAATGCAAATTGACCTTGAATTAATGCTGCTTGGGATTGAAACATAGCATCATATCTTGCTGCTTGAGATTGAAACATAGTATCATATATTGCTGTTTGAGAGTCGTGTTTTGCTTTTATCTTTTTCAAGTGGGTCAACACTTCTGTTATTCCTGGTTCATTTGCCTGCTACTGGCTTTTGTCCTGTTGTTGGAATCCAAGTGGTGGATAGTTCTGCTGTTGGCCTGAATTGTTGCTCCATGATAAATTAGGATGATTCCTCCACCCTGGGTTGTAGGTGTTGGAATATGGATTGTTCCCATGTTTGTTGAAATTATTGACAAAATTCACCATTTCTTCAAGTTGGTTCGACTTTGGTGCTCCTCCATATGGTGTACTTGTGGATCCAGTGGTAAGAGTCTCCATGAATTTGCATATCTGATCTAGCTTGGTGTTGACTGCTGTATTGGCTCCACTTTCATAAATTCCTGCAATTCTTTGGATCATGCTCCTTTCTGTTGGCCACAATGAATTATTGTTGGCCATTTCTTCGATTAGGTCCTAGGAAGTTACTGATGTGGGGATTAGGATCTTCAGTTGCATTCCCCCCGAACTGAACTGACTGCTGATTCATCTGAATGTATGTTTTGATGTCACACGTATTTGCTGGTAAGAGAGGAAGTACAATACAGGAAATGAGTCTGCCAACCACCGGAATGGTTCTGTCTCGAATGGGAATTGGTGGTGCAACGTTCAAAGGTTCAGGTTCCATATTGACTAAAGCTTCTTGGTCTTCTCGCCTTTCCCTTGTCAATTGTCTGATGGTTCTTTCAATTTCTGGGTCAAGCGGTCGAAGTTCAAAGCTTCTGGTTCGTCTCATGTAGTTTCTGAGAACCTGAAACACAAGAAAACAAAAACAATAAGTAAAAAGAAATTAGATACAAGTAACGTATCTAACCCCAAAACTAATAGTGAAAGATAAATAAGTCCCCGGCAACGGTGCCAAAAACTTGACTGGCGTAAACACACACGTATAACGCAAGCGCACGTATCGTTCAAATAGTATAAAAATATCGATCCCACGAGGACTTAATATCTAATCTATTAATTTTATGAGGTCAAATGATTACTAGTATCTAACAGGTTGTTTGATTGATTTGAAATGGTGACGATTCTAAATTAAAAAACAAGTAAATAAAATTGTTTGAAAGTAGATTTTAAGAAAATTCAATATTAAAAACTATCTAGGGTTGTGATTTCTTCCAATATCATTTTAAAGATGAAGTGGTTATTTTATGTTTGTGTAATAAATCAGTTTACTAACCTAGAACACTAAATTATGCAAAAGCATATGTCGATGGTCAGACGCAAATACCCAGTTTAATCCAATTGAACCATATGTCTGTGTCAACCAAATTATATGGATTTATTAAGTTTAAGTTCCAATTATGGCTACCCCCGCCCGACAGGTATATGTCTATCCTGTAAGGAAATCTATTAAAGGGTTATATATCCTCAAGGAAGATCGTGGGCTATTAAGTCTAAGGCTGAAACCTAAAATTTCTTTGTCAAGTTTATTTTAGATTTACCACATCAATCTTATTAGTGGCCAAATAACAAGACGCATTAAGCTTAAGACTTAATAAGTAAACCTTTAAATTACCCAAACTATAATTTAACCCCTTATAAACCGGTGATATTGGATTTCATCACAACCCCAGATAACTGGCTTAGTTACGACACATATTTACGGGTAGTAAAAAAAACTTAAATAAAATAAAAGACATGAAGTAAAATACTGAATATTAAATACTGAAAAGTAAATGCTGAAAAGTAAATGCTAAAATAAAATATTGAAAATTAAATGCTGAAAAGTAAATGCTGAAAAGTAAATTACTGAAAAGTAAATTGCTGAAAAGTAAATTGCTGAAAGTAAATTACTGAAAAGTAAAAACTGAAAAATTAAAGAAAGAAAAATATTGTGCGTAAAAGTAAATTGCGGAAAGTAAAAACTGAAAAGTAAAGAAAAGAAAGTGCGAAAGCGGAAATTAATTACTGAAAGCTGTAAATAAACAAACAAGATACAATCTTCTTAGTATTCTTAAGGAATTCCTTAGAAGAAAGTATGAATTTTACAAATGAAATGGCTTGGTATTTATAGGCAAAATTTTACCTCCATCAAATCATCCACCAAATCAATTATTAATTGCTCCACTAATTGCTCCACCAAATCCATTATTAATTGCTCCAATAATCTCTTATCATGTTTGGTGATGATTTGATAATTTTTATTATTTATTTATTTATTTATTTTTTGCTTTGAAAATGATTGAAAGTGACTTTAATAATTACACACAACACACTTCTGGATGGTTCATAAATTTCGGGCATGCAATCGTCAGAATTCGAAATTATTTTGTCTTTCACAGTTGTATATCTTTGAGTCTTCTTTAATCTGGAACTTGAATCAGTGTAATCCGATATAGGAGTAAACAGTTATGCCCAAAATACGCTAGATGCGTAAAACTGGAATTTTCAAAACTACACTTCGTCAAAAACGCCCTTTCAAGTTTCCAATCTCCAAAATTAAAATATCAAGTCCAATAATTGCCCTTATTTGACCCATATTTCATCCTAAATGATTTAATTGAGATCCGATATATTTTATCTGTAAAATAAACTAAAACACATCAAAACGTTCATCAAACCCGAGAAACTAAACAAAATATTAAGTCAAAGGGGTGATAAATATTGATATATTTTCCGCTCATCAGAGACCTTAACAAAGATAATAAATTGGTTTCCAATTTGCACTCGAAAAACCCTCACAAAATATTAAGCGTTTTTCCTTCCACTGAGTGATTCTTAATCAAGATCCGAGACTGACATTGGCTTGTTGGCCAAAGTCAAGGTCTTTGTCCGTCGAGGATGTGTTTGAATCACGAGAGCTTTGTTCCATATTGGTGTCATGTCCAAGTTGTGATTTGTTGGCCAAAGTCAAGATCACTTCTTGTCCATCGATATTGATTACGAAGCTTTCCATGGTCAATGGGTCACGCTTGACTGGGATCACTAAGTTTGTTGTGCCAAAGCCAATGCTTAGTTGATTCAGAGGAAAAAGGTTAGGTAATATATTGGATATATTGGCATATATAAGATATATGTTTCGGACTTGGATGTCCCCTACAAGATCTAGGAATTGGATTGGATCCAATTGATCTTAGAGATCTACCTAGTTAATTATCATATAATTTTTTGGCCAAAGTCAAGATTGTGTGATATTTAACGGGATCCTAGCCCGCTAGGAAACACGGTTTCCCGAGTACTCGATAGAGGGTTAGAGGCTCGCCGAAAAATAGTGGGAGGCAAGAATTGAATTTGCAATATTTGTTTAATTACTTGCCATACGCGCTCAAAACAAATATCATTTGTCAAATATATGAAATGTTAGTTGGACTAATATTTAAACGTTGTTTTAATTAATAGTTGGACTATATTCAAACTATTCATTTATAGTTGATTTTATAATTGGATTATAGTAATCAATATAATTGATTTTAATCTATTAAATTATAGTTGATTAAATAGTTGGACTATTATAATCATTATAATAAATAGTATCTAAATCTTTGAATAAATAGTTGGACTATTAGAATCAAGATAAAATTGAAAGATTGACATTTAAAACAGGATCATAGGGAAAATGTATTTAAATAGTTTAATTTTCAAAATTGGGAATAAAATTTCAGGATGGTCTTGGAAACTAATAAGTTACTTTATTTGATAAAATAACATATTAGGCCTAAGCCCGAAGTTAAGCAAATAGTAGAGCATAATCTTTAGAAGATTTATGTAATGTAATTTTAGTGCTTAATCCATTAAGCTTGTCGCAGTAGACTCCTTAATTTCTTAATCAGAAATAAGGATTAGATCCTTATAACTATGATATTGAAATTGAAGGATCTTCATAGATCTATAATTAGATTTTAGAAGTACTAAAAATTGCAATAATAACTCTTGGAGAGTTAATGACTATTCTCAAGGAGATAAAGTCAAAATTTACAATAGGCAAGTAGCGCAAGGCGCACTTTACTTCGATATTCTAGAAACCCATGACTTGGCCAAAGGCTTCTGGAATATGGAAAAGGGTAAAGGCAAAATCATTATAATCTTCTAGGAAGATAAATGACATATCACAAAATGTCTGCCTAAATTGTAGCAAACGGGATCGTGGAAGTGTGACTGCCGTTTGGACAAAGCAGACATAAAGGAATTGAAGACGGGGCAAGGCTCCGACATTAAATATGTTTGTCATAATTATGTTCACTACTAGTATTAAATTGGATTTTAAATACTTAGTGTGGTACATAAAATATATGTATTGATGTTCATAATCTGTTTTGAACAAAATACTGACTTCAGTTGAGATTCATCTGCGAAATGAAAATGGGACGAAAGTCGCTGTTTTAACCGTAGATACCTAAGTTTAGGAACTACCTTCAGGTATGTACTTAAATTAGGAAACTGTTATAATATAACTAGTTTGACTAGATACATTATCTCTATATCAGTGTTTAACCCGCTGCGGGTGAACCTTTATATTATAGAACACTAAAGTGTTTTATTTTATAAAGATGATATTGAGATAAATACATTAGATGTGAATAACAACATTTATATTTTGAATATAAATGAATCTCAAAAGTATAACATGACAAACAAAATAGCTCAAACTGATTTGATCAGAAGAGACTTCAGTGGTATTGTTGTCTGGGACACAATTAAACAAGACTCGTATATCCACACTTTTGATGAGTGGGTACTCGGACTAATTTGATACCATTCAAATAAAGTCTACGAATCTAGTTTATTGGGCAAAGTGCCTAAAATACCTTTACTGGGTAAAAGTGCAAATGCCACCAATCTGTTAGCCCTAGTTCATAGTGAAGCAAGTGGGCCCATGTCTAGCTAGGCTAGATGTGGATATGAATATTTCATGACCTTACGGATGTGGCATCGCGTTATGGTTATGTGTTTCTTTTGAAATAAATCGAAAACTTTTAAAGTTTCGACACGAAATACACAAGCAGATTGGCTAAAGTATTAAACCATCACGGTTAGACCATAATGGAAAATACTTAAGCAATAAGTTTCTAATATACTTGAAAGAGTAAAGTATTCTTTCAAATGATGACTCCTCCCGGAACACATCATTTTGATGGTGTGTTCGAACCGAGTAACTGAATTTTATTGGACATGATAAGGTTAATCAGGAGTCGCTCTGAGCTACCATTTCCTTCAACGGATACGAATTAACAGTGCAAAATTTATTTTGAATAAGGCTCCATAAATATCTGTTTGACAGATATCATATTAGATATGAACGGGAAAGAAACCGGGTTTCTCATTCCTGAATATTTGGGTATGCTACGCATATGTTTGGTACCAAACTAGAACCCGAATTGGATAAGTGCCAATTGTAGGTTATCCAAGGGAAACCATAAGTATAGTACTTATACAACTCACAAGAGAACAATTTAATTGTTGCTCACCATGTGGTTTTCCTAAGAGGAATACCTATATGCAGTGGTAAGTGGGAGGATAATAAAACTTGATGAAAATTAGAGTAATATTATTCTAGGCACCGATTCCTAATGGAACACAAATAGTTCATCAAGGATGAAACTATACCATTAATCTTCGAATACACAAGAACCGCGTATATCGGAGAGAGTCAGAAAACAACCTAGGGTATGGGTTTCTGATCTTACCTCATAAAGATGTCAATCTTATTGAGGCATACTAAATGACTACGAATGAGGAAGTGATACAAGGTATCGACTTCCTATTAGGGCAAAGTGCCATGATATCCGAATTGGATTCCATGTATATCAACAAGTTTCGATACTAGTTGATGTACCGCAAGGCATTGTGCCTATTGGTACTATATAAGTCTTCAAGGAAGACGTACATGGATGGCAACATACCAACGTATAAAGCTAGGCTTTTAGCGGAAAGCTATCGTTATCAACATTGTGTTGATTACGATTCAACCTTTCAACTGTTGCCACGGTAAATCCATTTGGATAATGCTTGCTAATGCTGCATGTTTCATTTGTGAAATATGTCAGCTTAACGGGAAAATCGCTTTCCTGAAAAGGAAACCTTTAGGAGGATGTTTTCAAAATCCTGTCGATTTTGTCGTACCAAAACTAGCAAACAAGGTTTGCAGGTTATTCAATCCATGTTTGGATTGAAGCAAGCATTAGGTTCTTGGAATTATCATTTTGATGTAATCATAATGGTTTATGATTTAATTCAAAACGGAAATGATTCTTGTGTATATAAGAGGGTTAGTGGGAGCGCACTGACAGTGGCTGTCCTATAAATAATGATAATATTTCATTTCTTGGAAATGATATTCCTATAAAAACAATCAGTGAAAGCTTGGCTTTCGTGAAAACTCTCTGAGAACTCGTACATTGAAAAATGTACGCGAGCTGGTGTCTCATACGCTTTGAGCATATTGATTCACAAACAGGCCAATCCAAGTGATAGTCACTGGATTGATGTTAAGAACATCCGTTAGTATCTTAGAGATCTAAGGATGCTGTCTTAATCTATGGAGATGGAGAACTTGAAGTGACTGGGATCACTACTGCAAGTTTCCTAAACCGATATAAACGACTAAAGTCGCAAACGGTACTATACAGTTTGAATAACGAAACAGTGAGTTGGAAATCTTCCAAGCAAGATACTGTTACCGAATAAACAACAAATGCGGAATATTGCTGCAGTTGAGGCAGCAATGGAAGCCTTATGGGTCGATAAAAAATCTAATTAGAATAGATATAGTTCTGTTAGCAGCTGAGCTAAGCGTCAGCACAGGCTAAAGAATTAATGGTCTCATCAACGATCCATATATATACTTCGATATTCATCTGATTCGTTCGGATGATCGAATAAATCGCATCAGATGATAATCATGCAAATCTGCTGACGAAAGACCTTCTCAGCAATTTGAGCCAACCGTAAATAGTTCGGGTGTAAGACACTCGAGTGACTGGCTATAGGCCAAGTGGGAGATTGTTGGACAATTATGACCCATAGCGTCACTATTTGTACAGATCATGGTGTTGTTGTACAAATTAACTATGTGACAAAGGAGATTTCACTCTTATCATTTGTGATTAGATCACCTAGATATATAAATGATAGGAGGTCCCTATGATTTGTTCCTGGATTGAGAATGATATGAGACAGTATCAGTCCACGAAGGATAAATCATTAAATATCTCTAGTCAGAGCATTGTCGAGATTGGACATCGATAAATGCGTAAAAGACTAGTATTACACTTGTGCGCGTTGTGAGGGCACAACAACATAGTTCTCATATATTTGGGCATAGGATACTCATGCAAGTGTAATAGGAGGTTGTGTTTTACCGATGGTACGGGAAACAGCTTCGCTCTGGATAGACCCCCTCGGAATTCAACTGGTAGTATGACTACGTGTCTATGGAAGTCCGAAATCAGGGTAGGTGTATTTGGTATTAACCTGAGACTTGCACCGCTAATACTTACGACAATCAATATACTTTGGTTGCGGTCGTTTAGGGCTTTAATAGGTTCTGTGTACGCCTATGCGGGGTATATTGAGAATCGTAGTGTGTTGGGTGTGATGTCAAGACGGAAGTATCACTCCAGTCATATGAAGATGATGTTCACGTAGGATACGGTACTAGTACTCTTAAGTACTGCAGTCATCGGGATAAAATGACAAGGTCAGGTTTATCCGATTATAGAGACTAGTTACCAGACATCCGACATGTGCTTCGTACGGGGCAGACACAATTCCAGCCCCAGGCCTAGCACGTGATCATCCGATACTGGATCGACATATGCAATACTATGTATATTATGCCTGATATAGATCATTTATTCCTGTAAGGATATTTCTGGAGAATTGGGTAGGCATGGTGCTTTGCTAGAAGCCAATATTGTCTTGTAAATCGGTATAAACGTAGTACTAGGTACTTACGTGTTCGGATAGTCCGATGACCGAATTTACTGCCAACATATCCGTGGATCTCATTGGTCGCTTCCCGAAAATTCACCGATGACGTATGACTCGCACTTTTAATTAATCTGGGATTAATAAGAAGAGAGAGAAAATTAATCTGGGATTAATTGCGGAGAAATTTTATCTGGGATAAAATATCACTTAAAGATAGAACGATTAATTTGGAATTAATCGATAAATTAATATATTCGATATATTAATCAAAATTGGATTTCGACGCGGAATTAAAATTAGATTTTAATTCGGGCGAACGAATTAATTTAGAATTAATTCGTTAGCGACGTGAATAGTTACTTCGCTAGGCGTAATCATTTAATTGCATCGCAACGGAAAATTCCTTAATTTGGAATTAGCGAACCCGAGCCCGAGATTATTTGCGAGTGCATTCGCATTTCGAATTCGAGTGCGGCACGCAAGTCAAATCAATTGTCAAATTGCTAGTCGCATCTAGCGTCATATCATTCGTCAATCAAGTGATGGATGTCTTCCACTTTGAGTGATTGACGCCAGTCACTATTCACTGAGTGATGGATTGATGAAGTTATGTGTGTGGTTGGTGCCATTAAGGCTTGACTTTTTGAAAGCCAAATTCATGGTAAATGAATTTGAAATTCACATTTGGGTATTAGATACACAAATTTGAAGCCAATAACACACAACTCTCTCTTTCTCTCATCTCACTCTCTCACGCCCAACAAGGGATGTTTCTTCACTGGTTTTCTATGAGCCAATAGGAAAAGGGAAGCTTAGAGTCGTGATTTTGTGGCAAAATCGGGAGTGCTAGCATACTGCGAAGTCATGCAAAGGTGATAAGGAAGTCCACCCATGAGCCGGGAATCAAATCATGAAGCTTGGAGCTTGACAAAGTTGATCCACAAAGCCAAAAACAGTGGGCTGTTGCAGTTCACTGCCGTGAGCAGTACAAGGGCAGAAAGTTCATTTTGTTGCCTCGCGCATCGCTTAACCGATCGATGTGAGTATTCCATAACTTCGTTGATTTGTATTCGCACTTGTTTCATGCTTGTTTATGATATTGGGACCTTAGCAAACACTAACAACTACAGACATGAAGAACAACAAATGGTCTCTTCTATGAACACAAATGCTCTTTCACAGACACTTGGATGGAAATTTGAGAATAAAGCAAAACCCTAGCAAAACCATGGATGATCATCTGTAGGAGTGGCTTCACCCACTTTTGTCTCCAAAATTTGCAGACTGAAAGTAGAGTCATTGGTGTGTTAAATTGCAAGGACACGCGGCCAGCTCACCTCTTCATGCCTAACACAACAATTGCCTAGCAACTCACAGAAGGCTAAGCTATACCCGGCCTAACACACACGCCACTCACACTTGGCAGCACACACTCACGCCACTCACACTCGGCAGCACTGTAAGCACTGTATTTCTGCATATAAGTCCCTATTATGAGTCTCATTTGGAGACATTACCTTTTAAGTCGTGGAAATCACGGGAAACGGACGTCGGAAGGGAAAAGTCAGAAATTGGGATTTTTGTTGGATTTAGTTCGCTTGTTTAGCTTTGGGCTCGCTCGTTGGACCTCCGTTTTAAAGCACTTTTAGTCCAAAACCCCCGCAAGCCCACACACCACTAAACCCACCAACCAAAGCCAACCAAACACACCAACCAAAGGCCACACGCCCAAGCCAAGCTCACACATGCCCAAGCCTAGCCCACATACGCCCAAGCCCATAAAGCATATCCAAAATAATAAAACACATATTTAACACATGGTGAAATTAAAATAAATCTAAAAAATCACATACCAAATAAAAATAAATCAAATAAAATATAAAATATATCCCTACCTAATTAAAAAATTAACTACCTAAATAAAACAAATCGCATGCCTAATTAACATAAATCAAATATATTAACTTCCTAATTAAACAAAATCTTGTCTCCAATCAATCTCTTGCTTTCCTTGCATGACACTAAGAAATATCTCACATTTATTGCATGATCTCTCATTCCTTCTCCAACAAGATTTAACCCTAGCCTTTGCCTATAAAAGAAACACAATTTCAACCCTTCACCTCTCTCCAACTCAGGCGTACACAAAGAGAAAAAGCCATCGCCATTGCCCTCACGTTCAAGCTTCACGCTAAAACACACAACCCTCACGCATATAGCTTAGCACACTCACGTTAATGGCCATTCACACCCAACAACTGTCCATGCCATGACTGCCTATTAAACTCCTTTGCCCTCACGCATGTAGCCCTAAACTCCTCTCACGTACTGCCCTGACCTGCATGACACATCACCGCTTCTCACTCACAACCCTCACACACTAGCACAATCCTTTAACCACCACAAAATGCCTCACTGTACAGCCCTTTAACCACCGCAAACTGCCTTCACTGCACGATCATTTAACCACCATAAACTACCTCACTGTACATCCCATTAATCATCGAAAATAACCACATAAAACAGTAGCCCCTAGACCCCTTAAAAAATGCAAAAATAGTAGCTTATACAACAAAAACAGTGACTAAAAAAATAGCAGCAAAATAACAGCAAAACAGAGTCAAAACAGTAGCCCAAACAGTGAAACAGAGAGGAAAAATGCAAACCAGTGAACCAAAAAAGTTGCGGTGCTTTATGAAAGAGTTCAAATCAAAGTCCCAAGATCAACAAATCATGCATAAAAACCGCATATAAACACATCAAAGGAGTATGGCGGAAACATAAATCACATTGAACGGTTTTGATGAAATGAAGAACATGCGTTTTTAAGCTCCCTCCAAGCTCGGCAATGGCTTCTGGAACTGCAGTGAACGCACGGTGGTGACTGGTTCGGCTTCCTCCATGTTCGGCCATTGATGAGCACCATTGAAGCTCAAAGCTTCAAGCTTTCCAAGCTCATGAAGACACTTCCCTATCACCTATGTATAACTCAAGGTGTGCTAGCACTTGTTCATCTTCCATTTGCTTCTCAAATTTTCGGTGAAACCAGAAAAATAAGAGAAGAAATCGCACCATGCGTGAAGGAGATGAAGAAGAAAAAGAGAGGGAAGAGAAAACCGTACATGTTTGCATGTAAGAGAGAGAGGACCGAATGTGTCTGTAAAAGGAAAAGAAAAGTAATATATATTTTTTCATTTATCTTCCAAAAATAAATAAAACATATATATATATTCCAAACCTTTTCATATTCCATCACTTTTACTTTTAACTTTAAGTCATATCACATCACTTTTCACATCACATCTATTCACTTTAATAAAGTGATATATTGTCAAGTCACATCACTCAAAGTGACAATTGATTTGACGATTGACGCGACTAGCGATTTGACGCTTGATGTGACTTGCGTGCCGCGCTCGAATTCGAAATGCGAATGCGCTCGCAATCACTCTCGGGCTCGGGTTCGCTAATTCCAAATTAACGAATTTTCCGTCGCGTTGTAATTAAGTGATTACGCCTAGCGAATTCACTATTCACGTCGCTAACGAATTAATTCTAAATTAATTCGTTCGCCCGAATTAAAATCTAATTTTAATTCCGCGTCGAAATCTAATTTCTAAAATATATCGAATATATTATTTTATCGATTAATTCCAAATTAATCGTTCTCTCTCTTTAACGATATTTTATCCGAGATAAAATATCTTCGTAATTAATCCCAGATTAATTCTCTCTCTCAACGAATTAATCCCAGATTAATTCTATCTCTCTCTGTGTGTTTCCTAGTGGGCTAGGATCCCGTTAAAGTATCATACAATCCTGACTTTGGTCAATAAAAAATTGTATGATAATTAACAAGGTAGATGTCGAAGATCAATTGGATCCCATCCAACTCCTAGATCCAGTAGGTGGACATCCAAGTCCGAAACATATATCTAATATATGCCTATATATCGAATATATACCCTACCCGTTTCCTCTGAATCAACTAGGCTTGGCTTTGGCCAAAAACAAACCTAGTGATCACAGTCAAGCGTGGACCCATTGACAGGGAAGCTTCGTAATCAAATGTCTATGGACAAGAAGTGGTCTTGACTTTGGTCAAAAACAAACCACAACTTGGACACGACACCGATATATAACAAAGCCTCGTGATTAAAGCACATCTTTGACTGAGAAGGGCTTGACTTGGTCAAAAACAACCCCTGACAATCTCCGATCTTGAGCAAGAATCACTCAATGGAAGGAAATGACGCTTGATATTTAACGAGGGTTTTTCGCGTGCAAATTGGCTACCAATTTAATTATCTTTGTTAAGGTCTCATCATCATACACCCTTAAGCATGCATTCTAAACACATAATAAAGCGAGTATGGAATAAAATAATAATGATATGCGGATGGATATTTTACATTGATCCTAGATCAAATCTCTCACTTTCTCTCTCCCGCTAGCACTTGTATTACTTCTACCGTTACACTATACTTCTAAAGAAACCTCTTTTACATGGAGGGGAATAGGTGAGAAGAGAATACAAAGAAATAGGAGATAAGGCTGGACACGCAGGTCCAATTTAATAAATCAAATTTATACAATTTCCAAAATCGCCCCAACCGACTAATATCCATCCGATATACATTATTCAAACATCATAACCATGTATCATACAAGCATGTTATCAATCAATCAATCAAATTAATTAATCTTGATAATTAGTGATCATCCAATGTTCAAACAAAGATTTGATTTTTGTTCGAGTCAAACTCGTTTTTGCGAACACGTACTCAAAGTACGATTCTACGAATTAAATTAAATTACATAATTAAATCCATTTAATACGTATTTAATTCTAATTCATTATTTAATTCTAAATTAAATATTACACTTTTATTAACGAACCTTACGACTTAAATTCCAAATTTAATCGCAACGGGTCTCAAAGCCCGATTACATCTAATGTTTTATTTAATTAAAGTCCAATGGGCTTTTAATTAATTTCTATAGGCGTGGACTTTTGGTCAACTCGGGTCAAACCGAACAACCAAAATCCAATCCGGGAGTTACCCCATAAGCCTTTAAATTAATTTTGGCCCATTAGGCCCAATTAAATAATTAAGGTCCATTAAGTCATAATTGGACCTTTTGGATTCGGTTTTGGGCCTAATTGGATCCAACCAATTTAGCCTAAACCCAACTTTGTTACAACAAAGCCCAAAAGCCCAATTACAACCTAACAAGCCCAATTTCCAAAATCAAGCCCAAATTAATTAACTTATAAAATTCCAAATTTCACAATTAATTAACCTAAGTGTAATACACAATCAATTACCCAATTAACATTTCTAAAATATCAATTAGCCTAATTAATCATGCACTTTAACAACCAAATAGTGTCCAACACAAATCAATTAAAATCAAACCCAATTAACATGCTATCAAGTCTTGGCAATTAGGGGTTTTTCAATTCGATTCGGTTTCAATCCAATTGAGTCCACAATCTTAATTTCCCAAATCAATTCAATTCATCCAATGAATTAAAACAAAAAATCACAAAGAATTCCATGTTCATTAAGATTCGGCCAAGCCACTTTAAAAGGGAAAAATGTTCCAAATCAAAATTCAATCCAATTGAACTTCAAAACAACATTAACCAATTGTTTTAAGTCATCCAATGATCAAACAAAACAAAATTACCAAGACATTAGGGTTATGCAATTTTCGGCCAAGCCTTCAAATTGGGGAAAATTGAATCCAATCCAATTTCATGAAATTGATCACACACAATCTCAATTAAACATGTTCTAAGCATACTTAAACATCCAATTGAATTAAAACATGCTCAAACACATTTTACCCAATTTCAAGTTTCATGTTCAACCTAAAGAATTGGGGAAAATTGATCCAATCCAATTTTCTTGAAATTGATCATGCACAACTTCAATTCAACCTCATTCAAGCATACTTCATCAAACAATTCAACCAAATCATGCCTAAATCGAGTTTACCCAAATTAAAGTTTTGACCAAAAATAAGCAATTGGGGAAAATCAATCCAATCAATTTTTTTATCAAATTGATTACATACAACTCAAATTCAATCATATAATAATCATTCTTGAACAATCAATTAGACAGAATCAAGCTAAAATAAAAAAGCCCCAAATTTGCTCAAGAACCCTAATTCGGTTTTCATGCAACAAAAGCTCTAGATACCATTGAAAGAGTTCAAATCAAAGTCCCAAGATCAACAAATCATGCATAAAAACCGCATATAAACACATCAAAGGAGTAAGGCGGAAACATAACTCACATTGAACGGTTTGATGAATGAAGAGAAAACGGTTTTAAGCTCCCTCCAAGCTCGGCAATGGCTTCTGGAACTGCAGTGAACGCACGGTGGTGACTGGTTCGGCTTCCTCCATGTTCGGCCATTGATGAGCACCATTGAAGCTCAAAGCTTCAAGCTTTCCAAGCTCATGAAGACACTTCCCTATCACCTATGTATAACTCAAGGTGTGCTAGCACTTGTTCATCTTCCATTTTGCTTCTCAAATTTTCGGTGAAACCAGAAAAATAAGAGAAGAAATCGCACCATGCGTGAAGGAGATGAGAAGAAAAAGAGAGGGAAGAGAGAAACCGTACATGTTTGCATGTAAGAGAGAGAGGACCGAATGTGTTTGTAAAAGGAAAAGAAAAGTAATATATATTTATTCATTTATCTTCCAAAAATAAATAAAACATATATATATATTCCAAACCTTTTCATATTCCATCACTTTTACTTTTAACTTTAAGTCATATCACATCACTTTTCACATCACATCTATTCACTTTAATAAAGTGACATATTGTCAAGTCACATAACTCAAAGTGACAATTGATTTGACGATTACGCGACTAGCGATTTGACGCTTGATGTGACTTGCGTGCCGCGCTCGAATTCGAAATGCGAATGCGCTCGCAATCACTCTCGGGCTCGGGTTCGCTAATTCCAAATTAACGAATTTTCCGTCGCGTCGTAATTAAGTGATTACGCCTAGCGAATTCACTATTCACGTCGCTAACGAATTAATTCTAAATTAATTCGTTCGCCCGAATTAAAATCTAATTTTAATTCCGCGTCGAAATCTAATTTCTAATAATATATCGAATATATTATTTTATCGATTAATTCCAAATTAATCGTTCTCTCTCTTTAACGATATTTTATCCGAGATAAAATATCTTCGTAATTAATCCCAGATTAATTCTCTCTCTCAACGAATTAATCCCAGATTAATTCTATCTCTCTCTTCTAATTAATCCCAGATTAATCAAAGTGCGAGTCATACGTCATCGGTGAATCTTCAGGAAGCGACCCATGAGATCTCCAGATATGTTGGCAGTAAATACGATCGTCGGACTGTCCGAACACGTAAGTACCTCGTACTACGTTTATATCGATTTACAAGACAAGGTTGGCTTCTAGCAAAGCGCCATGCCTACCCAATTCTCCAGAAATATTCTTACAGGAATATATAGATCTGTATCAAGCGTAGTATACCGTAGTATTGTGTATATTGGCCCAGTATCGGATAATCACGTGCTAGGCCTGGGGCTGGATAAGTGTCTGCCCCGTACGAAGCACATGTCGGATGTCTGGTAACTAGTCTCTATAATCGGATATATATGACCTTGTCATAATATCCCGATGGCCGCGCAGCACTTAAGAGCACTAATACCGTATCCTGCGTGACATCATCTCCAATATGACTGAAGTGATACTTCCGTCTTGACATCACACCCAATACTCTACGACTCTCTGATAAACCCAGAAGTGGTGTACTCAGAACCCGTTTAAAGTCCCCTACCACCAAAACCAAAGTTTATCGATTATCGTAAGTATTAGCGATGCAAGTCTCAGGTTAAGACTATACACACCTACCTTGATTTCGGCCTCCCATAGACACATAGTCATAATACCAATGGGATTCCGGGGGTCTATCCAGAGCGAAGCTGTTTCCCGTACCGTCGGTGAAACACGACCTCCTATCGCACTTGCATAAGTATCCAATACTTATATATATGAGAACTATGCCGTTGTGCCCTCACAAACGCGCACAAGTGCAATACTAGCCTATTCCGCATTATCGATGTCCAGTCTCGATAATACTACAGCTAGGGATATTTAATGATTAAACCTTCGGGGACTGATACTGTCTCATATCATTCTCAGTCCAGGTACTAATCATAGGGACCTCTCTTCATTTATATATCTATGGTGATCTAATCACAAATGATGAGAGTGCAATTTCCTTGTCACATAGTTAATTTGCTGCAACAACACAATGATCTGTGCAAATAGTGACGCTATGGGTCATTTTGTCCAACACTTTAGCCCTTCCGATTACCGTAACGCGAGTCCGAGAGTCACTTTTCACATCTATTTTCATTCAAATTTTTATTGCTTATTAAGTTTTATTTGCATGAGTATTGCGGAATGATATGTGTTGTGGCCCTTGAATAAAATGGAAAATGTGTCGCCTCTTGTGGTATATAGGATGGAAACCCAGACATAAATTCCATAGCCGAATCCGAATGGACGGTAGTGCGGTCTATACTTGGGATACAACTCCACGTACCACTCGAGCAAATGGCCCATATTTCGATTTATTTTGTCTTGTTTGTTTATTATTCGTTATTTAATTTATGCATGTTATTTGTTTGTGTAATGATGAGATAACGTGCATGGGCTTACTAAGTTGGATTAAGGGTCCTCCATTTTGAGGGGTTAAAATCCTTTACCACGATGCTTTGCCGCGCCGGATGATGTATATTCGATTGAATGTAAGATGTGTTCAATCGGGTATACAAAGTCTGATATTGTTTTCTTTATTTTTATATGCATTATGTTATTAGCGCATGGGCTTAGTAAGTTGGATTAAAGGTCCTCCATGTCGAGAGGTTAAAAGCCTTTACCACGATGTTTTGCCGCGCCGGATAATGTATATTCGGTTGAATGTAAGACGTGTCCAGCTGGGGATATGAAGTCCAATATTGTTGTCTTTACTTTTATATGCATTATGATGTGATGCGCATGGGCTTAGTAAGTTGGATTAAAGGTCCTCCATGTCGAGGGGTTAAAATCCTTTACACGATGCTTTGCCGCGCTAGATGATGTATATTCGGTCGAATGTAAGATGTGTTCATCGGGTATATGAAGTCCGATATTGTTGTCTTTATTTTTATATGCATTATGTTATTAGCGCATGGGCTTAGTAAGTTGGATTAAAGGTCCTCCATGTCGAGGGGTTAAAAGCCTTTACCAAGATGCTTTACCGCCCGGATAATGTATATTCGGTTGAATGTAAGACGTGCCCAGCCGGGGATATGAAGTCCAATATTGTTGTCTTTACTTTTATATGCATTATGATGTTATGCGCATGGATTTAGTAAGTTGGATTAAAGGTCCTCTATTTGGAGGGATAAAAATCCTACGGTCTACCTTTACCACGATACTTTGCCACGCCTTTTATTTCGTTATTTGCTTTTCTTTGTATGTCATCTTCTCGCATAATCATGCATCATGTTGCATCGCGCATGGGCAAATCAAGTTGGATTAAAGGTCCTCCACCTTGAGGGATAGAAAGCCTACGGGCTACCTTTGCCATGACGTTTTGCCGTGACGGACAAAGTGCATTCGATTGAATGTGAGATACATTCAATCGGACATTTGAAGTCCTACATAGATGTGGGCATATGTCGCATCTCTTTTCTTTCACTTCCATTATTTATCTTTCAAATCTCATCATGGCACATTTATTTTGATGTACAATTGCCTCTTTGGTTATTTTTTTGCATTATATACCTAATTGTTTCTCTTTATTACGTATGATTGTGCAACTGCCATTTGTTTGCATTTCCGTGTCCATGAATGTAATGTGCTTATGAAATTGTATGCAAATAGGTTGTATGCAAATTTGGACATTGATTTTATACAAATAGGTTGTGTGCAAATTTGGACATAGATTATAGGCAAATAGGTTGTATGCAAATATGAAAATGTGTTACATGTGAACTTACATGAACTTTTGATTTATGCGTGCGAACTTAGAAGTAGAATACACTTGGAAATACATGTTGCTTAGGCTTGGTTAGATTATTGCAGAAATCACATCATTACAAGTGGCATAAGTAAGGGACCATTCTGAATCCAACGGTTTGAGGTCTTCCCTTAAGAGGGGTGAGTGCTGCCTTAAATCATTTTCCCGGTTCACACCGGGTGGTGACTCCATTATTCTCCGGTTTAGTCCCCTGCGGGCTACTCCGTACTCCCAATCGGGCCGCGAGCCCGGAACAACATGCGTCGCCCAACATCTGTGTCCTACAGTCTGGCGACTCCACTGGCGATAGAGAATCGGCCCCGAAATATTGTCTTGTAATGTTTTTGATTTGTGCTTTAAGTTAACCGTGTCTATTGTGGGTTGAGGTGGTTTAATCAAAGGCATTATTAAGTCTATGTGATGGTTTGGTGTCTTCCTTCACTCACTACCTTTCTATAAGGAAAATTTGTGAAGGCACCTAGATAATCATTTACTCGTAGCTTACTGTGATGGACTAATTTAGAGGACTTGTTGTTTATTCCTGTCACCAAAGTGATAAGAGCCTAAGAGGCTTGGGTATTTAAGAGAGTCCGCTCCACCCTCCCTCTGGGGAATCTACAACGGGAAATCCATTTGACAGTCAGTGACACACCATAACTCGTTGGCACGTACCTTAAGGTATAAAAAAGGTGCGCTCACTTGGTCGTTTGAACCCTTGAGTGGGGGGTCATAGTTGTGGGCAATCCTTCATCAGCGAGAGCCTTTGTCCGCACTCCCATAAACCTGCATGTTAACCTTAGTCGCAAAACTAGTAGAAATTATTTATTCTATGATTATGTTTTGGGCCGTCGTCATTTGGATCTAGTTGGACTTTTTTTCAAGAGATATGAACACGTTGGGCCATTTAAACTGGGACGAGTTCGTGTCCTTTGACAATTGAGCCAAAAGCTTCTTATGTGTGGGCCTCTCATCATTTGGAGTTGTTTAGCTGCGTTGTTACAAAATGTAAACCTGTTGGGCCTTTTCAACTGGGACAAGTTTGCACCGCGCAATAGCGTGATTGAACACTTTAAAATGATATGGGCCAACTAGTATGAAATTTTTTATGGGCTTATATATTACATGCATCGCACGCATACATGCTGACTGAGAATTTTAAAGAAATATCTTAGATTCTCGTTGGGTTAGGGAAGACTCACTAAGAGGCCAATAACAAATATGAGTGGATCAGAAAATGAGGTATCTCGCATGGATCAACTGGAGAATGGTCTCACCAAGATTACTGAATAGTTACAAACCTTGGCTACTGTTGTGGCTAGTATGGTTATGCCCCGTGCTGGGGGAAATTCTGAGAATGTGAGGCGTGAGGAGCCTCCGAATGGGTTGGGGGATGACATCCCCACTTTGGATGATGATATGGCCAAGAATGCCGCAAGAAGAATAGTTGGATCTCAGGCTGAATTACAGAAACTCCGTCATCAGGTAGAATCGGTTACCCGCAAGATGAGGGGTAAACATGAAGACTTGTTGGACTATGAGGCGATGACCTTTGAGGAGCAGCTACCGGCTCAGTTTAAAATGCCCGACATAGCCAAATTCAATGGGAATGGGGACCCGAGGGTCCATCTTCGATTGTATGTTTCAGTTATGAGTTCAGTGGGTCTGTCACAGCGCCAAGTTCATAAAATGTTTGGGATGTCACTTGAGGGGGCGCCGATAGTGTGGTATCATAGCCTTGAGAGAAAGGTTAAGGAAGATTGGAGGGAACTAGCAGATGCCTTCCTGAAACAGTATGTTAAAGACTTGGAGATTGATTTGTCACTCCGTGATTTGGAGAACACCAAGCAGAAGCCGGAAGAAAGTTTCAAGGAGTATGTAGACCGCTAGAGGAGCCAGCTTTTGAAAATGCAGACTTGGCCTTCGGAGAATGACCAGATAAATATGATTATCAAGGGTACTAAGCCCTCCATTTATGGCAAGTTGTGGAGGATGACCTCCATGATTACTGATTTCTGACAGTTGAGAGAGACTGTTATGGATATTGAAGAAGAGGAGGCTGAAAACAGAAAGTTTTATGGCCAGAATAGAAGAACTTTTGGAGGGCCTTCTGAGACCAAGCCCGCTACTGCCGAGGTCGCTACCGTCAAGAACAGGTGATTCTCCAATCTTGGTGGACCTTTTTCAAATGTATTTGAAAAGCTGAAAATGCAAGGACTTCTAAAACCTTTGGAACCTAGGCCATTTCTGAACCCTGTGCCACTGTACCTCAACCTAAACCAGTATTGTTACTTCCATCAAGAAAAAGGCCATGACATCGACAACTATACCCGCCTTAGGCATGAGGTCCAAAACCTCATTGACTCCCATAAAATACCCAATCCAGAAAAAGAATAACCTAACATATATAGAAATCTCTTACCTAATTACCACCCATTCCACCACCCACCTACATGATCAACTCTGGCCTACCCGAAACCTTTGTCCTCCAAACTCTCAACCACCAGGCTTCTTGCATTGAGATAAGGGAAAAAAGTAGTAAAGAACCATAGGTCGAGGAAGAAGGTGATATTGCGAATGATGAAGCTGTTCTCCCTAGGTTATTTGATCCAGCATTTTTAATAAAGACATTAGTTTTGTCTACTTGTTCGAACCTTTTTTTTTTATGATAATAAAGACGTTCATTTCGTTTACTTTCCTGAGTCTCGTCTTTTCAACCTGTAACATGAGTATATTTGACAAAAGCATTCAACCCTAGCACTATGATACTTAGCGATGTTTAGAGCACAGGGAGTCTTCGGAAGAAGCAAGCAGAAAGGATAGGATATCCATTCAGAAATTAGGAAATGGGGCAGTGAGACTATCATACTTGGAAGGAAATGAGTTCACCGAGCCGATCAATGTGGGTAGATTGAAAATAGTACATTCCCTAAGGAAGAGAAGAATGGTCATCAAGGGAATTGGCGGAAGACCTAACCTAACAGGATGGGAAACTCATTCACGCATGCATGCATACACGTAACATATTTTGCATTCCTTTTTGTGTTTTGTGTTTGTTTTATATTCACAGGTTTTGAAGAAGAAAGAGAGAAAACGACAAATAGAAGCATCAATATGACATCAGCAGTTTGGGAACGAGTCCCAGGGTTGAGGCCCATATCAGTATCATTCTGGGGGCGAGGCCCACCTCAGTACCAGTTTAGGGGCAAGGCCCCACATTAGTATCAGTTTTGGGGTGAGGCCCTCATCAGTTTGAGGTCGAAGACCCACTATCTTGAAACAGTTCGGGAACAAGGCTCAGGGAATAAAGCCCACATTCAGTACAGTTCGGGAATAAGGCCCACAGTCAACATAATTCGGGAACAAGGCACAGGGGAATAACGCCATCTCTTGAAATAGTTCGGGAACAAGGCCCGGGGAATAAAGCCCACATTTAGTACAGTTCGGGAATAAGGCCCACAGTCAACATAATTCGGGAACAATGCACAGGGGAATAACGCCATATCTTGAAATAGTTCGGGAACAAGGCCCGGGGAATAAAGCCCACATTTAGTACAGTTCGGGAATAAGGCCCACAGTCAACATAATTCGGGAACAAGACCCAGGGGAATAACGCCCTATCTTGAAACAGTTCGGGAACAAGGCCAGGGAATAAAGCCCACATTCAGTACAGTTCGGGAATAAAGCCCACATTCAACACAGTTCAAGAATAAGGCCCACAGTTAACATAATTCGGGAACAAGGCCCAGGGAATAAATCCCACATTCAGTACAGTTCGGGAATAAGGCTCGCAGTCAACATAATTCGGGAACAAGGCCTAGGGGAATAAAGCCCTATCTTAACACAGTTCAGGAACAAGGCCCAGTGGAATAAAGCCCTCTCTTTACACAGTTCTGGAATAAATCCTAGAGGAATAAAGCACACTTTCAACATAGCTCAGGAACAAAGCCTAGAGGAATAAAGCCCACTTTCAAAACAGCTCGGGAATAAAGCCCATATTCAATATAATTTGGGAACAAAGCCCAAAGGTAAAAGCATTTCAGGATAACAAGTAAGTTAAGCAACAGCTGGCGAGGTATGTAAGTAAAAATGCATGCATAACTTTGATAGGATTGTCATTGTCACACACTGCACAAGTCCCATCAAAGTGGGGGCGACTGTAGGAACTGCATTTTTGCATATAAGTCCCTATGATGAGTCTCATTTGGAGACACTACCTTTTAAGTCGCGGAAATCGTGGGAAAATGACGTCGGAAGGGAAAATTCAGAAATTGGGATTTTTGTTGGATTTAGTTCGCTTGTTTAGCTTCGGGCTCGCTCGTTGGACCTCCGTTTTAAAGCAACTTTAGCCCAAAACCCCCGCAAGCCCACACACCACTAAACCACCAACCAAAGCCAACCAAACCCACCAACCAAAGGCCATACGCCTAAGCCAAGCCCACACATGCCCAAGCCTAGCCCACACACGCCCAAGCCCATAAAGCATATCCAAAATAATAAAACACATATTTAACACATGGTGAAATTAAAACAAATCTAAAAAATCACATATCAAATTAAACTAAATCAAATAAAATATAAAATATATCTCTACCTAATTAACAAATTAACTACCTAAATAAAACAAATCTCATGCCTAATTAACATAAATCAAATATATTAACTTCCTAATTAAACCAAATCTTATCTCCAATCAATCTCTTGCTTTCCTTGCATGACACTAAGAAATATCTCACCTTTATTGCATGATCTCTCATTCATTCTCCAACAAGATTTAACCCTAACTTTTGCCTATAAAAGAAACACAATTTTAACCCTTCACCTCTCTCCAACTCAGGCGTACACAAAGAGAAAAAGCCATGGCCATTGCCCTCACGTTCAAGCTTCAAGCTAAAACACACAACCCTCACGCATATAGCCTAACACACTCACGTTAATGGCCCTTCACGTCCAGCAACTGTCCACGCCCTGACTGCCCATTAAACTCCTTTTCCCTCACGCACGTAGCCCTAAAATCCTCTCACGTACTGCCCTGACCTGCATGCCATATCACCGCTTTTCACTCACAACCCTCACACACCAGCACAACCCTTTAACCACCACAAACTGCCTTACTGCACAGCCCTTTAACCACCGCAAACTGCCTTCACTGCACGACCCTTTAACCACCATAAACTACCTCATTGCACAACCCATTAATCACCGAAAATAACCGCATAAAACAGCATCCCCTAGACCCCTTAAAAAATGAAAAAATAGTAGCCTTATACAGTAAAAACAGTGACTAAAAAAACAACAGCAAAACAGCAGGAAAATGAAGTCAAAATAGTAGCCCGAACAGTGAAACAGCGAGGAAAAACGCAAACCAGTGAACCAAAAAAGTTGCGGTGCTTTAGCCCTTCCGATTACCGTGTAACACGAGTCCGAGAGTCGACGTAAAAGGTTAGACCTGAGGGCACTTTTCACATCTATTTTCATTCGTATTTTTATTGCTTATTAAGTTTTATTTGCATTAGTATTGTGGAATGATGTGTGTTGTGGCCCTTGAATAAAATGGAAAATATGTCGCCTCTTGTGGTATATAGGATGGAAACCCAGACATAAATTCCGTAGCCGAATCCGAATGGACGGTAGTGCAGTCTGTACTTGGGGTACAACTCCATGTACAACTCGAGCAAACAACACATATTTCGATTTATTTTGTCTTGTTTGTTTATTATCCGTTATCTAATTTTTGCATGTTATTTATTTGTGTAATGATGAGATAAAGCGCATGGGCTTAGTAAGTTGGATTAAAGGTCCTCCATTTCGAGGGGTTAAAATCCTTTACCACGATGCTTTGCCGCGTCGGATGATGTATATTCGGTTGAATGTAAGATCTGTTCAATCGGGTATACAAAGTCCGATATTGTTGTCTTTATTTTTTATATGCATTATGTTATTAGCGCATGGGCTTAGTAAGTTGGATTAAAAGTCCTCCATGTCGAGGGGTTAAAATCCTTTACATGATGCTTTGCCGCGCTAGATGATGTATATTCGGTCGAATGTAAGATGTGTTCAATCGGGTATACGAAGTCCGATATTGTAGTCTTTATTTTTATATGCATTATGTTATTAGCGCATGGGCTTAGTAAGTTGGATTAAAGGTCCTCCATGTCGAGGGGTTAAAAGCCTTTACCACGATGCTTTGCCACGCCGGATAATGTATATTCGGTTGAATGTAAGACGTGTCCAGCCGAGGATATGAAGTCCAATATTGTTGTCTTTACTTTTATATGCACTATGATGTTATGCGCATAGGCTTAGTAAGTTGGATTAAAGGTCCTCTATTTGGAGGGATAAAAAGCCTACGGTCTACCTTTACCACGATACTTCGCCACACCTTTTATTTCGTTATTTGCTTTTCTTTGTATGTCATCTTCTCGCATAATCATGCATCATGTTGCATCGCGCATGGGAAAATCAAGTTGGATTAAAGGTCCTCCACCTTGAGGGATAGAAAGCCTACGGGCTACCTTTGCCATGACGTTTTGCCACGCCGGACAAAGTGCATTCGATTGAATGTGAGATACATTCAATCAGACACTTGAAGTCCTACATAGATGTGGGCATATGTCACATCTCTTTTCTTTCACTTCCATTATTTATCTTTCAAATCTCATCATTGCACCTTTATTTTGATATACAATTGCCTCTTTGGTTATTTCTTTGCATTATATACCTAATTGTTTCTCTTTATTACGTATGATTGTGCAACTGCCATTTGTTTGCATTTCCGTGTCCATGAATGTAATGTGCTTATGACATTGTATGTAAATAGGTTGTATGCAAATTTGGACATAAATTGTATGCAAATAGGTTGTATGCAAATTTGGACATAGATTATATGCAAATAGGTTGTATGCAAATATGAAAATGTGTTACATGTGAACTTAGATGAACTTTTGATTTATGCGTGCGAACTTAGAAGTAGAATACACTTGGAAATACATGTTGCTTAGGCTTGGTTAGATTATTGCACAAATCACATCATTACAAGTGGCATAAGTAAGTGCGGCCTTAAATCATTTTCCCTTGCGAGGGGTGACTGCGGCCTTAAATCATTTTCCCAGTTCACACCGGGTGGCGACTCCATTATTCTCCGGTTTAGTCCCCCGCGGGCTACTCCATACTCCCAACTGAGCCGCGAGCCCGGAACAGCATGCGTCGCCCAACATCTGTGTCCTACAAGCACCCATTCACATCACAAACACACATGTCTCCTATTCCTCTCAAACACACACACCGTAACAACACAAAGCCTAAACACTCAAACAACAACACATGTTACTCGCCTAAACTGCCCACAGTCATCGAACAAAGCCATCACAAAAAGCTACCCACACAGCCCCCAAAATAACACAAAAAAGCCCCCAAAATAGCAGCAAAATAATCGAAAAACTATCCCAGAAAACACCCAAAAACCGAGACAAAAAATATTGTAAAATCACCCCTGAAAAAATTCCAGAAAATAACCCAAAACAGTAAACAAAAACAGAGAAAATAGCGAGTGAAAACAGCGAACCAGTGAATATAGCGGAAACATAGAAAATAGCGGTGAAAACAGTAGAAACAGTGAACCAGTGAAAATAGCGGAAACAATAACCCTTCCGGCGACGTCCCAACGCACTCCCGAGAAGCGACTTAAAAGGTAAGACCTGAGGGCACCCATGATTATATTTTATTTTGTCGTCCTGGAAACGACATGCTTATTTGGATGTGGAATACGTCCAACCGGGCATGCAAAGTCCTATATTGAAAACGGCCAAGTTCTTTGGTCACATATTTATTATTCCGTATTTATTTCGCATTATTAGTCTTTTATTATTTCACTTTTAATTTCCGTTTATTGTTATTTTATTGTTCCGCATTTGTTTTGTGTTGTTTATCTTCCTTGTTATTTTGCATGTTTGTCTCTTCAGTTATTTATGGTTATATGCATTATCATGTTTCATGTATGTCATTTGAATCATCTTGCATGTGTTGCATAAGACTTGGTTATACTATTGCATTAATCACTTTATTACAATTGGCATAAGTAAGGGACCATTCCGAACCCAACGGTTTGAGGTCTTCCCTTGCGAGGGGGATGGCAACTCCATTTTATTTCTTCGGTTTAGTCCCCCGCGGGCTACTCCGTATTCCCGACCGGGCCGCGAGCCCGGAACAACGTCGCCGATTTCTGTGTCCTACAATATGCTTACCTTAATCTACTTGATTTCCTCATATTTCTCAATCTTCTTTTCTTGTTTATCTTCTTCCTTGCTATTATCTTCTCCGTTTCTCTCTCTTTCTTCTTCTTCTCCTCTTTCTTCTTCTTTCTTCTCACGACACTCTTCTTCTTTCTCTCGATTCTTCCTCTTTTCTTTTTCCATTTTTGGGTTTCATGAATAGTGTATTATTTAAAGAATAAGGGAGCTGATTTTTGGAATAATTTGGGTGGTTTAGATTAAGCCACCTCATCATTCTAGACCAATCACGAAGTCACTGTAGTAGCTCACTGAGTTTTCGATTTTTGGCTTATATCTGATCCGAATTTCGGAAAATGTTCAATTCCAAAGTTGTAGGTCTTGAGTTTAGATTTCCAGCGGTATAAATTTCATAAAACTTGGAGTTCGTATGAAAAAGTTAAGCCCCAAATACCATGAGCTGTCCGAAGAGGAATATTGTACAATTCCGTACTGAGACTTCGAGGAATATGCCAATTGTCCTCAAAGTCATTTCATGAGTATACGTATGCTCGAACATAATTTTTTTATGTTCCTTTGTTCCGTTTATAATGGTACCACTGTACACAGTAGTAAAAACTATCGGTCGTTACAAATTCTCCACTCCTTAAATAGGATTCGTCCTAGAATCTTTTTAAAAAAAAAAAAAAAAAAACTTGAGATCTCAACACAGACCACTGGGTTCACGGCCTTACTCTAAACCATCAGTCTTAACTGACTTTATCTTGAAACCATCTTGCTTTACTTGCTAGAACTTTTACTTCTCTGTAAACTAACTCACGCTCGCCTCAGTCTTTCCCTTACCTTTGCTTCTGTTTCAGGCTTAGTATTTTTGAACTTTGGATCAAGAGGGAACACCTTAGTCTGTTCCCATAACTTCTTATTCGTTACTTTACACTATAGTCAAGTCTCGACTTTTACGGTACATCAAATAATCTCGCTCCTAGACTTTTCGTTATACTCTACTAACTCCAGCTAATTTCTCACTTGAGCTATTTACTCCGAAGGGTACAAGGTTCGTGGTTTAGATTTATATCTTCCAGTTTCTGATTGCTTAGACTTCTTATGTTTGTCTACAAAGAGATATATTTACTGACACATCCTTTATTTCTGAAGGTATTTGCACTTTCTTGTAACTGGGCTCTCTTTTACTATGGCTTTGACCCTGGAAGGTACATACGTGCATGCGTCTTTACTAGGTTGTTTTACCGGTTCCTATACAATTTCTCTTGCCTCTGGTTATCTGTATAACTTAGGTTCATGTGGTGTAAGGTCTGACTCCTATATACCTTTGTCCCTCATTATTGTTCACCTAATGGGTTTTTACTAAGAAAGTTAGGTCTGGTAGTTTCGCTGGGAGCTAAACTGTATGCACATTTCTTCTTAACTTCACTTTTGCAATAGACGAGGACGTTGGCGATTCAGTTTCGACCATAATCCATTTTTTTCTTAATACCCTTATTTTCGCTGCTACTGTAAGTCTGGTTTCGGTGCTCCTCACTGACTTGTTATCCAAAGTCTAGTGCTGTCAAGGGTCATTACCCAAATATACGTACACACGTCATACCTTAAGGATTCACTCCATATGCTAGTTGCAACTCTGTAGCAACTTATCTCATCGATTCCGTACTATTCAGATACATCTACCAAACCACCCATACCCGTGGCTTAGGCCGTCCCAAACCCGTAGTGGTTTGGTCAACTAAGTCTGGGGCTGGGTACTTAACGTGCTTTATGGGAAATAACACGTAAGGAATCTTTGGTTGCATTTCGATACTACGAAACCTTATAGTTACACACTTTATCTTTACTTACTACGTATTCTTCTACTACCGTCACCGCATCTCCATAGCTTTACTTCTAATCTTTTTCCTTTGGTCTATGTCTTTGGTTCTTTATCCGAAGGATATCTTTTCCCTTCTCTATCTATTACCGTGTCTGACACTGGTTCCTTCATAGCCTAGTCAATACTTAACTACTATTTTATCCTTGTACCATATCATCCGAACAACTTCTTTCCTAACTCTTTGATCTAGCACTGCCTCTTCTTTCTTTGTGTTCTTAAACTATGTTTGAAGGTATTTTGTTCCATTTTTCTTCCATTATACTTTCACTTGTTCCTGGGAATATCTTGAGGCAATCATCGGGATCCACCTCTGCTGCTATTGTTTAATGAGGGTTGGGAGGGTGGGACCTTGTTCTGAGGCCTTACTGGTTATGGTGGCCTAGCTGCGTATAATGCTGAACTATAAACCTAGAACCCTCATGTATATACGTCTAACATCTTTTCTCACACTAGGGTACTATTACTAAAATTGTCTGATTTGTATTTTCCAACTTTACTTTTGATTACCTTCGACTATCGAACTCACTGCCTCTCTTGAGAAGTTCTTATAAGATCGTGCTCTCTAAGAACTTCCTCATACGGCCTCTGTACTTTTTCTTATATTATCTCTGTTGTTTAACCTTCTAAAGTCTTTACTTTCTCTTTCCGAGTGTTGCTACACTCTTTTGTTATTCCTCATTAATAAGCTTACCATGCTGCATAAGTTTCTTTCTTATCTCAGTTCCTTGAACTTCTTACATCTCTATTCTCCTGAAAATTCTCTTTCAACCTTGAATATCTAGGACATCTTTTATTAAATCTCCAGTTCATGTATTATTTTCATCTAGCCTTTCCCTTCTCATCTTAGTTTTCTTAAATTCCTTATATTTCCCTGGAAACTCCCTCATCTCTGATGGCTTAAGGCATTTTCTTATTAAACCTTGGGTTCGAGTACTATTCTTTACCTAATTTCTACTTCTCATCACTATGGGTCCCTTGATAAGTTATTCACTTTAATCATAAGAATCGTTCCCACTGATTTCTTGGTATTTCTAGGTCTTTATCTTTTTAAAGGCTCCTTAATTTAATGATGGCCTCTAGATTAGCTTAACTTATTGTGACTCCAAACTATTCTGGCTCATGCTGCTTATCTATGTCTCTTGAACTCATCGATTTGGCTGTCTAGTTATCTCGTAATTCATCTAACCTGTCAACTACTCTTATTTATTGGTTCTTTTTTTCTTTACTGGGCGCTAAGTAGATGGGTGAGTACATACACTCTCTAAGGATCTACAGATGCGTATTTCTGCCTTACACTTAAGCTCTACAATGATCTGGTTAGATGTTTACAAGTTTTCTAGAATTGAGGTTTCTAGAATGGAGGGTCGTCATTGGTTCTGCGGAGACCTGGTCAACTACTCCACGTCTCGGGTCCCTTATTCACTATCGATTGCTCTGGGGTCTTCACTCATCTTGCTGTCTCCAAACTTCATTTCTTATGTCACTATACGTACTGAATCCTCTTGACACTCATATTTCCTTCTTACTGTCTCCATATCATATCCCTCGGCTCTACACCATGCTACTGGGGTTAATATTGGTTCACTCTTCTAACCACTTCCTAGATCTTTGTTCTCTGTTCTTGCTGTAAGTTTCAGCTATAACACTCTATTATATGATCAATACTGCTACTTTTATCACTTCTAAATTTCTCCAACCTCACGGGTCTATCCCTATATATTCCCACAGATTTCTACTAACTTTGGGCTGATATGTAGGTTCTACTAAGTTTGATCTATTCTTGTGGACTTTTACTAGTGCTGCGAACCTTGTGCTGACTTGTCTTGTTCTCTGGGCTACACTGGATTCTCTTCCTAATAACCTTGAAACTTCCTTAATCTTTTTCCGGGTGATCTACATTCCAAGATCCTATGTGAACTCTCATCAGATTTCTTATGGTCGCCTATGCCTATGCTGGTAGGGACTAGGGTAAACATCTTATGTCTAAATGAGCTTCGGTATCCTTGTTTTGGTGATCTGCATCCTGGTAGGGTCTATTCCTCATGTAAGGTAGGTATGAGGTAGGCTCTATCAGGGCAACTTCCTTATTCAGTGCCACTGGAGGGTTCGAAGACTAGATAGTTTGAGGTATTGGCTCTATCAGATTGCTTGGGTAAGGTAACTAACCGTTTCTATTTCTTGCTTAGGGATCTGGGTTGGGGTTTGGGTATATGGAGTTCTCTAAATCCTTTTTGGCATCTAGGTCCATTGGGGCTCTCAAGACTAATCTGGGTTTCTTACTTCTGTTATCTCTCTGGCTATTCTTCGTTACTTGGGAGACTCTATTTATTCAAGGTACTCGAAGGCTATTTGATCCGTCCAAAAGATTTCCTAAGGAGGGAATGGATCTTACATCCACCAGGCAACTCTAAAACTTGCTAGGGTTTCTCTATTCTCTTGGCTACTATAGGTTCCTATACTTTCTTTCTGATTTGATCTTGTATCTCTAACTTTTCTTACTTCTGACCACTTAATCATCCTTACAATTTCCCTACTTCTTCTTAGCTTTCTTTTTCTCTTTTACTTTCTTGGATAACTTTCTTTGGAACTTACTATCTGGTTCCCTAGCTTGTACTGATCTTCGGGGAGTAATCTAGGATGATTACGGAATGATTCCTATCGAGAGTAAGAAAAAAAGATTCATAGGACTTGGAAATACTTACTAAACTGTATGAGGATCTTGAGGACATACTCGAGGATCAGATACTGAAGAGGTAGTGCCCCGCATACTAGTATCCCGGACATACTAAGTATACAAGACCGCAACACTCTACTCACTGCAGTCACTGACTCCCTAGACCATGCTTTGATACCATCTTTGTAACATCCCCGATCTGAAGATGTTACCGGTGGGAAATAGGCCGTAATATTCCACTGAGCCACTGACAGACTAACTACATACTTGGCTACTATCTTATCTCAACTATAACTCGAACATGGGACCATTGCCCAAACTTGTTAACATAAAATACAAACTTACATAAACTTAATGTTACATACATTTCAACTATTCACTTTACTACTGAAACACAACTTTACTTATACAATTTTTCTAAGACTAAACTTTGCTTACATTGACTGATACTTATACTCTGACTGGTGGACTCAGGCCCACTAGTGACTGCCATCAGTATCTGTCCTCTCGCACTCGTCCTCCTAGAATACCTGCAAAACAAATACTGGGAGTATGAGGGTTAGAACGCTGAACGATCTAAGTGAGTGGACTAAAAAATGAAATGCTATTATAAAAACATTTGATCCTAAAACGAGATTTTCAAGGAAAAACTTATAGAAAAATTTTCTTTCTGAAAACTTTGCACGAAACCTCTTTAGTAAAACGTTTCTTTCGAAAACCCATTTTTGGAAATCTGGTTCTGAAACTATTTTCTGAAAGTTTGGTTTTCTGAAAAACTGTCTGAAAATTTGATTACTGTGAACTGTTATGTATCTGAAAACCTTGTCGTATGAGGGTGTTATGTATCGTCGTCTCCCCATACGCCTAATTGTAGCCAGCAGTGCAAATCGATGACTTTGGGGCGTTACGTATCGCCGTCCCCCAAAGTATGCCACTACTGTCTCTGAAACTGGTGGTCTTGGGGCATTACATATCGCCGTCCCCCAAGCCACAAACTAAAACTGGGGGTGCGGATCTATGCTACCACCCAAGATCTTAAACTAGGGTCTAGGGGCGTTATGTGTCGCCGTCCCCTAGCCCTGCTCTAGGATCTGAGGGCGTTACGTATCGCCGTCCCCTCAGTCCTCTTTATATGCACATGTCATTTTTCCGTCAATTCCACTGTCTCAAGTTACATACTGGGGTGATTTTTTCCCTTATGCCCCGAAAAATCATAAAATCATGCTTTAAAAACTTTTCTGTCCATAACATAACTTAAACCATAAATTTCATGAAATATATGTGATAAAAGAAATCTAACGCCCTAAAGCGTAAAAAGATAAGTCTGATATCAAAACTTAATGAATATAACCAGTTTAAGAAAAGAGGTCCACTCATTATTTTGGGAATCTGGTTGGCATTACCCGCTCACTGAAGGAATTATGGTTCATGCGATGACCCTAAAATCGACAACTTGGTTAGAAAATAGGTTGGGGAACATATTCCAAATTAGCCTAAATTTTCCCACTCAAGCTCTTACTTCATATTTCAAAGCATATTATTCTTATATCACAGTGTACCGTGTATTCTCAAACTGATACGAGACCCTAAGGGTGGTCTTTAACATACTAGGGTAGAACTGAGATGGTTTCAATCATTTTTTGGAAAATTTTGACCTCGTGTCGCGACGTAAGGAGTTGTGCGTCGCAACGCATACATCGTAGAAATAGATTTCAGTTTTCATCACGTGTCACGACGTAGGTTCCTTTTTACGTCGCGTCGCGAACCTGATTTTCCAAGTTCTGCACTGGTTCCTCACTGGTTTTCTTAGCCAAAAAAAAACATCATCAATGATTCCATATCACTTCCAATACACAATCCAACAAATCACATCAATTTCACACATACAAAACTACCAAGTTAACATCATTAATTACTCACTCATTTAATCACAATCCATTATTCTTAAATTAAGCTTTAAACTTTTCCAACTAAAACATTTACTCCATAACTTATTTCTTTACTAATTAACCACTAATATGCAACACATAACATCATCATAGATCAATTACACATTATATTCCAATTTAATCCTCTAATCTCATATTCCCTACTTATATCAAGACTTAAGATTTCTTATAAAATTGGGGTAACACACAACAATCAATCCCCAAGCTTATATCCTCATCAATTGGAACCTCAAACGTGTTATTATCATCATCATATCATTCATACTAAAATCAAAAACTCAAGATTTTTGTCAACATATGCTTACCTTAATCTACTTGATTTTTTCATATTTCTTAATCTTTTATTGTTGTTTATCTTCTTCCTTGCTATTATCTTCTCTATTTCTCTCTCTTTCTTCTTCATCTTTTCTCTTTCTTCTTCTTCTCCTCCTTCTTCTTCTTTCTTCTCACGACACTATTATTTTTCTCTCAATTCTTCCTCTTTTCTTTTTCCATTTTTGGATTTCGTGAATAGTGTACTATTTAAAGAATAAGGGGGCTGATTTTTGGAATAATTTGGGTAGTTTAAATTAAGCCACCTCATCATTCTAGACCAATCACGAAGTCACTAGTAGCTCACTGATTTTGTGATTTTTGACTTATTTCTGGTCCAAATTTAGGAATTTATTCAACGTGAAAGTTGTAGGTCTCGAGTTTAGCTTTCTCGTGGTATAAAATTCATTAAAAGCGGAGTTCATATGAAAAGGTTATGCCCCAAATACCCCGGGTTGTCCGTAGGGGAATATTGTACAATTTCGTACCGAGACTTCGAGGAATATGCCAATTGTCCCCAAATTAATTTCTGTTGGACAATTATGACCCATAGCGTCACTATTTATACAGATCACGGTGCTGTTGTACAAATTAACTATGTGACAAAAGAGATTGCACTCTTATCATTTGTGATTAGATCACCTCGATGTATAAATGATGAGAGGTCCTTATGATTAGTGCCTGGATTGAGAATAATATGAGACAATATCAATCCACGAAGGCAGAATCATTAAAATCCCTAGTCAGAGTATTATCGAGATTGGACATCGATAAATACGTAAAAGACTAGTATTACACTTGTGCGCGTTGTGAGGGCAAAACGGCATAGTTCTCATATATTTGGGTATAGGATACTCATGCAAGTGTAATAGGAGGTTGTGTTTTACCGATGGTACGAGAAAAAGCTTCGCTCTGGATAGACCCCCTCGGAATTCCATTGGTAGTATGACTACGTGTCTGTGGAAGTCCGAAATCAGGGTAGGTGTATTTGGTGTTAACCTGAGACTTGCACCGCTAATGCATACGACAATCAATATACTTTGGTATAGGTCGTCCAGGGCTTTAACTTGTTTCTATGTATGCCAATTCTGGGTATATCGAGTATCGTAGTGTGTTGGGTGTGTGATGTCAAGACGAAAGTTTCAATCCAATCATATGGAGTTGATGATCGCACAGGGATACAGAACTGGCTCTCTATATAAGGTTGCAACCGTCGGGATAATATGACTTGGTCATGATTATCCGATTTTAAAGAGACTAGTTGTTAGTTATCCGATATATGTTTCGTACGGTGCAGACACTGTACCATCCCTAGGCCTTGCATTTGATCATCTGATACTGGACAGAAATACTCAATACTACGGTATACTACGCTTGATATAGATCCTTTATTCCTGTAAGGATATTTCCGGAGAATTGGGTAGGCATGGCGCTTTGCTAGAGGCCAACCTTGTCTTGTAAATCGGTAAAACATAGTACTTGGTACTTACGTGTTCGGATAGTCCGACGACCGATTTGACTGCCAACATATCTGGGGATCTCATGGGTCACTTCCCAAAGATTCACCGATGACGTATGACTCGCACTTTTAATTAATCATGGATTAATTAGATGAGAGAGAAAATTAATATGGGATTAATTGCGGAGATATTTTATCTGGGATAAAATATCATTTAAAGAGAGATAACGATTAATTTGGAATTAATCGGTAAATTAATATATTTGATATATTAAACGAAATTGGATTTCAACGCGGAATTAAAATTAGATTATTATTCGGGCGAGCGAATTAATTTAGAATTAATTCGTAAGCGATGTGAATAGTAATTATGTTTGGCATGATTATTTAATTAAATTAGATTTAATTAACGACGCAACAAAAAGTTCGTTAATTTAGAATTAGCGAACCCGAGGCCGAGATTATTTGTGAGCGCATTCGTATTTCGAATTCGAGTGCGGCAAATCAAATCAAGCGTCAAATCGCTAGTCGCTTCTAGCGTCACATCATCCATCAATCAAGTAATGGATGTCTTTCACTTTGAGTGATTGACGCCAGTCACTATTCATGATTGATGGGAAGTTGATGTGACTTGATTTGAGTAGATAAAAAGCATTAAATGCTTAGCTTTTGGAGGGAAAAATGGTGTGTATATGTTTTTAGGAAAATCATTTACCATTTTTTCACTCAACAAACACATCTCTCTCTCTCTCTTTATTTCTTTCTCCTCTCACGCCCTTGGGGGGCAATTTTTTTCTGTTCTTGGCAGTTCACTGCCGTGGAAATGGAGGGACAAAAGGGAAGCAAGTGTGATTTTGTGGGAAAATTGAGAGTGCTAGCACACTCCGGGATCAATGTGAAGGTGATAGGGAGCTCACCCATGAGCCGGGAACCATTCGATGAAGCTTGGAGCTTGACGAAGGAACTCAAAATGGCGCAAACCAGTGGCTTGGACTGCTGCAGTTGGTGTGAAACCAATGGGCAGAAACCTCATTTTCGTGTCCTCTGCGTCGCTCAACCGCTCGATGTAAGTATTCTGCGACTTTCTCGATTTGTATTCGCACATATTTCATTGCTTGTATTCGATCCTATGGACCTAGAAACTCCAACAATGGTATCAGAGCGAGTAAAAGCATGAAATTGATTTGATCAATTTGAAGAAATCTTGTTTGGAACAAATTTCCCCAATTTTTTTGGGCTTGGCCGAAAATATGCCCTTTGTGTTCTTGGTGAATTTTTGGTTTTTGATTCATTAGATGTGTTAGAAATAATTTGGGGATATTGATTTAATGTTAAATTTGACTCAATTGGATTGGATTGGAAATTTGGCATAATAATTCCCCTTGGCCGAGAGTTAAAGCATGATAAATGGGTTTGATTTTGATCAAAATATGTTGGACATGTTTTGTGGTTAATGAGCATGATTAGTTGTGTTAATTGATGTTTTAGAAATGTTAATTGGGTAATTAATTGTGTTAATGCACTTTGGTAATTAAATTATGAAATTGGGTTTTTGTGATTTAATTAATTGGGTCTTAAAATTGGATTTGGGCTTTTAAAGTTGTTATTGGTTTAATGGGCTTTGTTGTCCAAAGTTGGGTTAAGGCAAATTGGATTGGATCCAATTGGGCCCGAAACCGCATCCATAAAGCCCAAATGCGACTTAATGAACCTTTAAAGTTTAATTGGGCCTAATGGGCCAAGATTGATTTCTAGGCTTATGGGGTAACTCTCGGATTGGACTTTGGTTATCGGTTGGACCCGAGTTGACCAAAAGTCCACGCCTTAAGAAATTAATTAAAATCCCATTGGACTTTAATTAAATTGACGTTGGACGTTAATCGGGCTTTGAGACCCGTAACGATTAAATTTGGAATTTAAGTCGTAAAGGTTTATTAAATAAAGTGTGATATTAATTTGGAATTAAATAGCGAATTAGAATTGATGCATATTAAATTGGATTTAATTATGTAGTTTAATTTAATTCGAGAATTCGTACTTTAAGTACTTATTCGAAAAAATGAGTTTGACTCGAGCAAAATCAAATCTTTGTTTGAACATTGGATGGTCACTAATTATTAGATTAATTAATTTGATTAGATTGATTGATAACATGCTTGTGTGAATACATGGTTGCGATGCATGAATAATGTATATCGGATGGATATTAGATGGGTGAGACAATTTTAGAAATTGTTGTAATAAATTCGATTTATTAATTGGACTTGCGTGTCCATCCTTATCACCTCCTTATTATTTGTATTCTCTTCTCACCTATTCCCTTCAATGTAAATGAGGTTTCTTTAGAAGTGTAGTGTAACAGGTAGAAGAAATATTTGTGCTAGCGGGAGAGAGAAATGGAGAGATTTGATCTAGGATCAATTGTGTAAAGTATCCATCCGCATATCATTATTATTTTTCATATGCGCTTTATTATGTTTTTAGAATGCATGTTTAAGGGTGTATGATGATGAGACCTTAACAAAGATAATAAATTGGTTGTCAATTTGCATGCGAAAAACCCTCGCTCAATATTAAGCGTTTTTCCTCCCATTGAGTGATTCTCACTCAAGATCTAAGACGACATTGGTTTGTTGGCCAAAGTCAAGGCCTTTGTCTTTCGAAGATGTGTTTGAATCACGAAGGCTTTGTTACATGTCAGTGTCTTGTCCAAGTTGTGGTTTGTTGGCCAAAGTCAAGACCATTTCTTGTCCATCGACATTGATTACGAAGCTTTCCATGGTCAATGGGTCGCGCTTGACTGGGATCACTAAGTTTGTTGTGCCAAAGCCAAGGCTTAGTTGATTCAGAGGAAAAAGGTTAGGTAATACATTGGATGTATTGGCATATATAAGATATTTTTTCGGACTTGGATGTCCCCCTACCGGATCTAGGAATTGGATTAGATCCAATCGATCTTAGAGATCTACCTAGTTAATTATCATACAATTTGTTGGCCAAAGTCAAGATTGTGTGATATTTAACGGGATCCTAGCCCACTAGGAAACACGGTTTCCCGAGTACTCGACAGAGGGTTAGAGGCTCACCGAAAAATAATGGGAGGCAAGAATTGAATTTGCAATATTCGTTCAATTACTCACCATACGCACTCAAACAATATCATTCGTCAAACGTATTAAATGTTAGTTAGACTAATATTTAAATTGTTGTTTTAATAAATAGTTGGACTATATATTCAAACTATTTATTTATAGTTGATTTTATAATTGGATTATAGTAATCAATATAATTGATTTTAATCTATTAAATTATAGTTGATTAAATAGTTGGACTATTGTAATCATTATAATAAATAGTACCTTAATCGTTGATTAAATAGTTGGACTATTAAAATCAAGATAAATTGAAAGATTGACATTTAAAACATAATCCTAGGGAAAATGTATTTAAATGACTTAATTTTCAAATTGGGAATAAATATTTCAGGATGGTCCTGGAATTTAATAAGTTACTTTATTGGATAAAATAACGTATTAGGCCTAAGCCCGGAGTCAAGCAAATAGTAGAGCATAATCTTTGGAAGATTATGTGATGATAACTTTAGTGCTTAATCCATTTAGCTTGTCGCAATAGATTCCTTAATTTCTGAATCAGAACTAAGGATTAGATCCTTAAAGTATGATGAAGAAATTGAAGGATCTTCATAAATCTATATTTTAGATTTTAGAAGTACTAAATTGCAAAATAATAACTCTTGGAGGGTTAATGATTATTCTCAAGGAGATAAAGTCAAACTTTGCAATTAGACAAGTAGCGCAAGGCGCACCTTACTTCGATATTCTAGAAGTCCAAGGCTTGGCCAAAGGCTTCTGGAGTGTTGAAATGGGAAAAAGGAAATATCATTATAATCTTCTAGGAAGATAAAGGACATATCCCAAAATGTCTGCTTAAATGTGGCAAACGGGATCGCGGAAGCGTGACTGCTGTTTGGACAAAGCAGACATGAAGGAATTGAAGACGAGCAAGCCTCTGACTTTAAATATGTTTGTCAAGATTATGTTCACTACTAGTATTAAAATTAGATTTTAAATACTTAGTGTGGTACATATATGTATTGATGTTTAGAATCTGTTTTCAGCAGGATACTGACTTCAATTGAGATTCATCTGCCCTTCGGGTTTGTACTTAAATTAGGATACTATTATAATGTAACTAGTTTGGCTAGAAACATTATCTTTATATCAGTGTTTGACCCGCTGCGGGTGAACCTTTATATTCTAGAACACTAAAGTGTTTTATTATATAAATATAATATTGAGATAAACACATTAGATGTGAATAACAGAATTTATATTTTGAATATAAATAAATCTCAAATATATAACATGATAAACAAATAGCTCAAACTGATTTGATCAGCTGAAACTAATTGTGGCATTGTTTTCAGGGACAAAATCAAACAAGACTCGTATATCTGCACTTTTGAAGTGTGGGTACTAGGACTAATTTGATTCTAATCAAATACAGTCTACGAATCTAGTTTATTGGGCAATGAGCCTATAACACATTTACTTGGTAAAAGTGTAAATGCCACCAATCCGTTAGCCCTAGTTCATAGTGAAGCAAGTGGGCCCATGTCTAGCTAGGCTAGAGGTGGATATGAATATTTCATGACCTATACGGATGCGGCATCGCGTAATGGTTATGTGTTTCTTTTGAAGAACACAAATCAGAAACTTTTAAGTTTCGACACGAAATAGACAAACAGATCGGCTAAAATATTGTAACGTCACGGTAAGACCGTAATGGAAAATACTTAAGCAATAAGTTTCTCGTATACTTGAAAGAGTATAGTATTCTTTCAAATGAGGACTCCTCCCGGAACACGTCAATCTAACGATGTGTTCGAACAGAGTAGCCAAGTTTTGTTGGACATGACAAGGTTAATCATGAGTCGCTCTGAGCTACTATTTCCTTCAATGGATACGCATAAACAGTGCATAACTTATTTAGAATAAGGTTCCATAAAATCTATTTGACAGATTTCATATTAGATATGAACGGGAAAGAAACCAGGTTTCTCATTCCTGTAAATTTGGGAATGCTAGGCATATGTTTGGATGATGCCAAACTAAAACCCAAATTGGATAAGTGCCAATTGTAGGTTATCCTAGGGATACCATAAGTATTGTACTTATACATCTCACCTGAGAACAATTAGATTTTTGCTCACCATGCGGTTTTCCTAAGAGGAATATCGATATACAGTGGAAAGTGGGAGGATAGTAAAACTCGATGAAAATCGAGTAATACTATTCAAAGGCACCGAATCCTAATGGAACGAAATAGTTCATCAAGGATGAAACTATTACCATTAATCTTTCGAATACACAAGAACCGCGTATGTCAGAGAGAGTCAAAAAACAACCTGGGGTATGGGTTTCTGATCTCACATTATAAAGATGTTAGTCTTATTGAGGTATACCAACTGACTACGTAAGAGTAAGTGATACAAGGTATTGACTCCCAATTATGACATAGTGTAATGAGTCTGAAATGGATTCCATGTATATCAACATGATTGGATACTAGTTGATGTACCATAAGGCATTATGCCTGTTGGTACTGTATAAGTCTTCAAGGAAGACATACATGAATGGCAACATACCAACGTGTAAAGCTAAGCTTTTAGCGGAAAGGTATCGTTATCAATATTGTGTTGATTACGATTCAACATTTTACTTGTTGCCCCGGTAAATCCATTTGCATAATGCTTGTAGATGCTGCATGTTTCATGTATGAAATATGTCAGCTTAACGGGAAAATCGCTTTCCTGAAATGGAAACCTTTCGGAGGATGTTTATAATATCCTGTCAGTTTTGTCGTACTAAAACTAGCAAACAAGGTTTGCAGGATATTCGATCCATGTTTGGATTGAAGCAAGCATAGGTTCTTGGAATTATCGTTTTGATGTAATCATAATAGTTTATGATTTAATTCAAAACGAAATGATTCTTGTGTATATAAGAAGGTTAGTGGGAGTGCACTGACAATACTATCCTATAAAATAATGATAATAATATGTCATTTCTTGGAAATGATATTCCCATAAATAATCGGCGAAAGCTTGGCTTTCGAGAAACTCTCCGAGAAACCGTACATTTAAAAATGTACACAACCTGGTGTCTCATACGCTTTGAGCATATGGAGTCACAAACAGACCAATCCAAGTGATAGTCACTAGATTGAATTTAAGAACATCCGTTAGTATCTTAGAGAACTAAGGATGCTGTTTAAATCTGTGGAGAATGAGAACTTGAAGTGACTGGATCACTACTGCAAGTTTCCTAACCGATAAAGACGACTATAAGTCGCAAATAGTACTATACAGTTTGAATAACAGTACAATGAGTTGGAAATCTTCCAAGAAAGATAATGTTATCGTATAAACAACAAATGCGAGTTATTGCTGCAGCTGAAGCAACACTAGAAGCCTTCTGGGGTCGATAAATATCTAATTAGATTAGATATAGTTCTTTTAGCAGCTGAGCTAGGCTACAACACATGCTAAAGAATTAATGGTCTCATCAACGATCCAGATATATACTTCGATATTCATCTGATTCATTCGGATCATACATCGTGGCGATGTGATGATCGAATAAATCGCATCAGACGATAATCATGAAAATCTGCTGATGAAAGCCCTTTCTCAGCAATTGAGCCAAACCGTACATAGTTCGGGTGTTAGACACTCGAGTGACTGGCTATAGGCCAAGTGCGAGATTTTTGGACAATTATGACCCATAGCGTCACTATTTGTACAGATCACGGTGTTGTTGTACAAATTAACTATGTGACAAAGGAGATTTCACTCTTATCATTTGTGATTAGATCACATAGATGTATAAATGATGAGAGGTCCTTATGATTAGTGCCTGGATTGAGAATGATATGAGACAGTATCAATCCACGAAGGCAGAATCATTAAATATCCATAGTCAGATTATTATCGAGATTGGACATCGATAAATACGTAACAGACTAGTATTACACTTGTGCGCGTTGTGAGGGTACAACGACATAGTTCTCATATATTTGGGTATAGGATACTCATGCAAGTGTAATAAGAGGTTGTGATTTACCGATGGTACGGGAAACAGCTTCACTCTGGATAGACCCCATCGGAATTCCATTGGTAGTATGACTACGTGTCTATGGAAGTCCGAAATCAGGGTAGGTGTATTTGGTGTTAACCTGAGAATTGCACCGCTAATGCATACGACAATCAATAGACTTTGGTTGAGGTCGTCCAGGACTTTAACCGGTTTATGTGTACACCAATTCTGGGTATATCGAGAATCATAATGTGTTGGGTGTGATGTCAAGACGGAAGTGTCACTCCAGTCATATGGAGTTGATGATCGCGCAGGGATACAGAACTGGCTCTCTATATAAGGTTGCAACCGTCGGGATAATATGACTTGGTCATGATTATCCGATTTTAAAGAGACTAGTTGCTAGTTATCCGATATATGCTTCGTACGGGGTAGACACTGTACCAACCTCAGGCCTTGCATGTGGTCATCTGATACTGGACAGAAATACGCAATAATACGGTATACTACGCTTGACATTCTATCCTTTATTCCTGTAAGGATATTTCGGAGAGATTGGGTAGGCATGGCGCTTTGCTAGAGGCCAACCTTGTCTTGTAAATCGGTAAAACGTAGTACTTGGTACTTACGTGTCGGATAGTCCGACGACCGATTTGACTGCCAACATATCCGGGGATCTCATTGGTCGCTTCCAAAGATCCACCGATGACGTATAACTCGCACTTTTAATTAATCATGGATTAATTAGATGAGAGAGAAATTAATTTGGGATTAATTGCGGAGATATTTTATCTGGGATAAAATATCATTTAAAGAGAGATAACGATTAATTTGGAATTAATCGGTAAATTAATATATTTGATATATTAAACGAAATTGGATTTCAACGCGGAATTAAAATTAGATTTTTATTCGGGCGAGCAAATTAATTTAGAATTAATTCGTAAGCGACGTGAATAGTAATTATGCTTGGCATGATTATTAATTAAATTAGATTTAAATAACGACGCAACGAAAAGTTCATTAATTTGGAATTAGCGAACCCGAGCCCGAGATTATTTGCGAGCGCATTCGCATTTCGAATTCGAGTGCGGAAAATCAAATCAAGCGTCAAATCGCTAGTCGCTTCTAGCGTCACATCATCCGTCAATCAAGTGATGGATGTCTTTCACTTTGAGTGATTGACGCCAGTCACTGTTCATGATTGATGGGAAGTTGATGTGAGTTGATTTGAGTAGATGGAAAGCATTAAATGCTTAGTTTTTGGGGGGAAAAATGGTGTATATGTTTTTAGGAAAATCATTTACCATTTTTTCACTCAACAAACACATCTCTCTCTCTCTTTATTTCTTTCTCCTCTCACGCCCTTGGAGGGAAATTTTTGTTCTGTTCTTGGCAGTTCACTGCCGTGGAAATGGAGGGACAAAAGGGAAGCAAGTGTGATTTTGTGGCAAAATCGAGAGTGCTAGCACACTCCGGGATTAATGCGAAGGTGATAGGGAAGCTCACCCATGAGCCGGGAACCATTCGACGAATCTTGGAGCTTGACAAAGGAACTCAAAATGGCGCAAACCAGTGTGCAGAAACTTCATTTTCGTGTCCTCCGCGTCACTCAACCGCTCGATGTAAGTATTCCGCGACTTTCTCGATTTGTATTCGCACATATTTCATTGCTTGTATTCGATCCTATGGACCTAGAAACTCCAACAATTTCATGAGTATACGTATGCTTGAACATAATTTTTGTTATGTTCCTTCGTTTTGTTTATAACGGTACTACTGTGCGTAGTAGTAAAAACTACTGGTTGTTACAGTTCTGATATCAAATATCGAAACAATCATTCAACAATATCTTAAATAACTAGATGGGAGATCTGATATCCAATATCTACAGTTGTCGTATTATGAAAATTAATATTTTCTATACACAACTATACACATCTTCTTCATTTAGCTTTATTATTTACCTTCAACTATTTACAACATTTGTAAATAAATGAAAAGCAAATAGTGTCTGACACGTGACCTCTAAATATCACTAAAGCCAAGAAACGTCATTATCAGATAAACAAATACCTAATGGGTTTTCTTAATGCCAGTGAAGAATCTCGAGACATGAACCAATTCATCTCAATCTTTACTGCATAGGAAAATATTATGTCTAGAAGGATTATATCATTATCTATTCTAATCTGGAACCTATTTTAGAAATTTGCAACCATTATTGAAGTTAGAAAACATATATAATATGCATGCAGTGGAAAAAAGTTTAATTCTATCAAACTAATAGAATAAGGAACAACGTGAGCGACAATTTATATAATATTACACACCGTATAAGTTAAGGATTTTTAACCTAACAGTGCCTCCCACTACTTTATGTAATACCGTAATCCCCAATGGAAATGAGAATTCAGTAATTAAATTGAATTCCATAATGGTAAGTGGACCCCATGAATATATTTCAACTCATAACTTTGGCATGTTCTCGCCTACGTATATTCATTAGGTAGACAACTCATTGTCAGTGACACTCACTGTGACTCCTAGGTTCGGTCCTGATCATTTCTCGTTATGACAACTTGGAATGTTCACAAGGAGGCGTATCAAGGTTATACTTATCAATGACAAACTCAAGCTACCGATGTAGTCCTGACAGCTTTGGCACGTTCAGGATTTCCACTTTCACTTGAATTTGTCTCTTATCATATAAGTTCTACCGGTGCAAATGAACTACCTTCAACCATAACTGCACAGCTTTGGCACGTTACAGCCATAACATCATGAAAATATTTACATCTGTATTGACAAGGCGGAAAAAGAAACAAGTATTCCTAATACTAGTCACTTTCTTAAAACCTTATTTAAACGAGGATTTTCCAACAAAAGATGCTTTTACTTTATTTAATCAAATTAAATAAACACATACATGTATTAAGTAATGATTAAAATAAAAATTGAATTTTAAAGGGCTAATCATATAAGGTGTCCAGGATCAGACTCGCTTTGATACCATTTTGTTGGGGTTAAACCAGGGAGGTGCAGCGGAAGAAGCGTTGTTCGGGCGAAATCATAGTTTAAAAATTTTAAACTTACGAATAAATTATTCAATATCAAATATTAATAATTCATTCATATTTCACCTACGCATATTTATTCGATATCATATAACATAAATAATATAGAAACAGTGCGAAACTTTTACGAAAATATTTTTTCCGTAAAATAGCATAAAATGCGTTTCCGACCAAATCGACCGACCAATGTTCATGGGGACTGCCCAGGTCAGCCCAAAAAATATTTGGACAGTTCGTGGGCTGCCCAAATAGTGCCCAGTTCACTGTTTGGAACTGTTTGGGCAGTCATTACCCGGTAACGCCGTTTTTCACCGTTTTCGCATATTTTCACTCCGAAATAATTTCCGATAAATATTTTTCTTGGGAAATTAAAATAAACCAATTTATTCCAATCAATCAATAAATAAAAAAACTAAATTTTTATCTGAAAAATTAGATTTATCATTAATTACCGTAAGACCCCTAAACTTTATAAATTTTACATTTTAGTCCTAAAATTATCAAATATAATCTTAGATGATTCCAAATCATTTCTAAAATGATTCTTAACATGTTCAAAATATGAAAACAGAATTTGTAACTCAATCCAGAAATGTTTTCCATAATTACCGAAACAACCCCTGAACTTTTATTAATTGCAATTTGGCCTAATTTGTTCAAAACACATCAAGATCAAATCCAATCAATCCCAAATTTAACATACATCAAATTATATCATATATATGAAAAGCCTCAAAATTGGAATAGGTTAGAACCATAATTTCATAAATTAGTCCACACAATTTACATTAAATTGAATTAATTCAACACTTAAATCATTCAATTAACACACCAATCAAGTCTCACCATCATGAAATTAATAAGAACAATTCTAGGTTAATTATAATGGCTAATCAACTATAGAATGACAACTTTTATCTCTAATTAATCTATTAAGCTTAATTACACTAATAGGCTTATAAATTAATCATACACGCTTAACACCTTCAAACAAGCTTCCAACAAATTTAATTACAAACTAAAAAAGTAGAGACATCATCTTAACAACACAATTTCAAGTTAAGAATAATAGAAATAATTTCTATGTAGAAGAAAGTGTGAAATAACTTACAAAATTCCCAATTTTGGCTTTGTTTTTCCTTTCTTTCTTCACATTTGCTCTCAACTCACTTTGTAAAATTTTGTTTTTGTCTATATATGAAAAATGAAACAAAAATTTTGTTTAACCAATTCCATCTTTGTCGAAATTCAAAGAAAAAATATATATCAAGTATTTAAATTTTGTTTGATTTTCATTAGTCCACATTTTACAATATTAAAGTTAACACCTTATCTTTAATAAAGTGAACAAAAATGTGTTCCAACGAGACCATGCCATTTCCAACTTTAATAAATCTAAAATCATTTAAAATATATTTTGTTATTTAATTAACTTAATTATTTAACATTTAAATAATTAAATAATCAAATACAAATATCATAATATATGTATTATATTTATTTTAAATATTGGAATACAATATATAAATGATATATATCAATATCACAATTTGATATTTTATTAATGTGTATTTAATAAAATAAAGTATTAAATACAAATACACATTAATGCGGAAATGACCGTTAGGTCCCGATTGCATGTATTTTTCGTTTAACCATTAAACGAGTTATAAATAATCAGTATTATTCATAACTGTTGCCCTAGTGCTCTAGTATATTTCATTAGTGAGACTCCCTAGATTTAGGCATATCTGTCAGGAAATCCAATTTCGTGTCCATAATTCACCCACCCGTAAATTATGACAACCACAGATAAACTCGCTGAATCATACATGTCGATGTCATTTCATATGTATAATCCCTCCGTCACAGGTATCCGGATTATCCCAGAGATATAGATATAAACGTCAAATCTCTATAGGAATAATCTTTTCGACGTATCTATTAGCAATCTCTAAATAACATTCGGAACTCACTTCTGAAGTATACTATAGCCGTAGATTTAACAGATTGCTAATCACATATGGAATACATATGCTCTGTATACAGAACTGACGAATCCTTTCTTGATACTCACAGGATATCATGAGCATGAGTCCACACCCAACGAATAGGCAGAGGTCTGATCTAAATAGATCGGTGACGTGACTGCCATCTAAGTGTGGAGGATAACTCATATATCCACAATGGTATCTCAAGTCAAAGAATCAATATGCTACTCATCCCGAGCAGAATCCTATTGACGTTGGTGTACCATCTATTAGGAAATCTTCGGTGAGTCGTTTAATGTTTATCAAATAAGCGCATACACGTCTATACGAGTCTCCAAGACTCATGGTTCATTGGGATAAACTATCGGACCAAGTCCGATATACGATATGTACTGGTCTCAGTGGATTTTACTAACCGACTCGTGCCAGTAAATCTTGACCAGGAATTTAATTTAAGGATATACAACTTATAGTGACACTTCCCAATGTCAATTACAAGCTATGTTGTAATTGTTCACTACGTTGTAAATCATGTGGTCTTTGTCTAATATATATATATATCACTAAACCAAATTTAGTTTCAATATAATCAATCTAATCGAAATTAGATCGAATACGTATATAAAAGACAAGAGGTGCTACCATTTAAATTAGTAATATTATGGAAAATGTATTGCTCGTATTCATGAATCAGATATAAATACGATCTGGATTGGCGCTCAGAGCACCAACCCTAACATCATGAATTATGCTTGCAACATAATGTAATGCTTGTATATACACTGATATGAACCCCTAGAGTTCCTTTAAGGTCATTCCCGGAGTACTCGATGGAAATCGTTTCTTACAATTGGCATCAAGAGCCAGGTTGAAAAATGTTATTAACCCTTTTATTCTTAATTAAACGTTTATAGTTTTAATGATTTATATGAGATATAAATTGTTCGTATGCATATGTGATGAGTAGGCATATTTTAATGATCATGTGATGAATGTTTATTTTTAGATTCATGTGATGAATATATTGCATTGATTGTTAAATCTTTTTTCCGACTATTATTTTTGTGTGTTTTTTTTTTTGGAATGCAAGGTCATAAGGCTAATGTTTTTCAAGTGTTGTAACATTCAATGTAACTTGGAGAGCTATTGCCGCAATATGTAACTTGAAGAGCTGATGTCATAAAGGACTTAACACCAATCCATAGAGCGAGACTTGAAGACCAATGAATGCCTTGGATTAATTTTTGTACTAATGCGATTAGTATAGAAAAATAAAAGCCCGGTATGTTAGTGTCATACACATGCCCAAGGTCTCTAAACAAGATTTTTGTGTTAATTAACCAAGTATAGTTGTGGAAAAACTTACATTGGTTGGTAGATGAAATTTCAAAAATTTCTCTTTGAATGTAGAAGTTCCAAGCTTTGTGTTGAGTTCTACACTCTTGGGTGAGTTTCCCTATCTCCTTAAAAGACTCTTTTAAGTGCTAGCTTGCTTGAAATTTTGCAACAAAATTTCCAAGGAGAAGAGAAGGAAGTCACGGCAATGGAGAAAGAATGAGAGAAAATGAGTTGTGTTCAATTTCAAAATTGTGTTAGGTGTGTGTTAAATGAATTGCATTTAATAAAGCCAACCACCTCCATCACACTTATGACAAGTTGATGTAAGTCATGGGTCCCACCCAATTTTAAATTCCAAATTTAAGTTGACTTTTTCAACACACAACTTAGCTTTGGCCCGGGTTCATTTAATCCGATTAAACGAATTTTCCTTCGAGACATAATTAATCCAATTTAATTAAATAATAATGCCTCGCAAAATTATTACGAAAGTCGCTTACGAATTAATTCCAAATTAATTTGTTTGCCCGAATTAAAATCCAATTTTAATTCCGTATTGAAATCCAATTTTCAATTAATATATCTGATATATTATTTAAACGATTAATTCTAAATTAATCGCGTTCTCTCTTTTAGACGAATTTAATCCCAGATAAATTCTTGCGTCAATTAACCCCAGATTAATTTTCTCTCTCATAATTAATCCCAGATTAATTCTGTTCGAGTCAAATATCATTGGTGAATCTTTGGAAAGCGACCCAAGTGATTCCTGGATATGTTGGCAGTAAATACGGTCATCGGATTATCCGAACACGTGCGTACCCCGTACCACATTCTCACCGATTTACAAAACATGGTTGGCTTCTAGCAAAGCACTGTGCCAACCCAATTCTCTAGAAATATTCAACGAATAATATATAATCTGTATTAGGCAAAGTATATTATGTATTGCGTAATACGATCCAGTATCGGATGTCACATGCTAGGCCTAGGGTTGGAATTGTGTATGCCCCGTACGAATCATATATCGGATCACGCTTAACTAGTCTCTGTAATTTGATAATCATGACCTAGTCATATTATCCCGATAGTTACATCATTTAAGAGTACTAGTAACGTATCCAGCATGATCATCATCTTCATATGACTGAAGTGATACTCCCATCTTGACATCACACCC
>SKCR01008887.1:0-124479 GCA_019454045.1 Zanthoxylum bungeanum | reverse complement strand
ACTACACCTAATCTGATTAGGATTATATTTATCCAAATTACTTCTATTGCTGCCTCAGCTGTAGCAATATTCCGCTTTTGTTGTTTATTCGGCAACAGTATCCTGCTTGGAAGATTTCCAACTCATTGTTCAGTTATTCAAACTATATAGTACCCTTATTACGACTTATAATCGTTTTGTCGGTTTGGAAACTTGCAACGGTGAACCCAGTCACTTCAAGTTCTCCTTCTCCATAGTTTAATAAAGCATCCTTAGTTTGTCTAAGATACTTAAGGATGTTCTTAACATCAATTAAGTGACTATCACTTGAACTGGCCTGATTGTGACTCCATATGCTCAAAGCATATGAGACACTAGGTCGTGTATATATATTTCAATGTACGAGTTCTCGGAGAGTGCCAACAACTTTTAGATCTATCCTAGTAGATCCTTATTCCTAGAATAAAGGTTGTCTCTCCCAAGTAGTCTACGGAGAATTTTCATGAAAGCCAAGCTTTCACCGATTTTATTATGGGAATATCATTTCCAAGAAATGATATATCATCATTATATCGGACAATCATTGTTAGTGCGCTCCCACTAACCTCCTTATATACACAAGAATCATTTTCGTTTTGAATTAAATCATATACCATCATGATTACATCAAAATGATAGTTCCAAGAACGCAATGCTTGCTTCAATCCATAAATGGATCAATTTAACTTGCAAACCTTGTTTGCTTGTTTTGGTACGACAAAACCGTCAAGATGTTGTAAACAACCTCCAAAAGGTTTCTGTTTAAGGAAAACGATTTTGACGTTCAGCTGTCATATTTCATAAATGAAACATGCAGCATCAGCAAGCATTATCCAAATGGATTTAACCATGGCAACAAGTAAAAGGTTTCGTCGTAATCGACATAATGTTGATAACGATACCTTTTCACTACAAGCCTAGCATTGTACGTTGGTCTGTTGCCATCCATGTATGTCTTCCTTGAAGACTCTATAATGTACCAATAGGCACAATGCCTTCCGGCACAACAACCAGTGTCCAAACTTTATTGGTATACATGGAGTCCATTTCAGACATCATGGCACTTTGCTATAATAGGGAGTCGATACCTTGTATCACTTCCTCATATGTAGTCAGTTTGTATTCCTCAATAAGATTGACATCTTCATGAGGTGAGATCAGAAACCCATACCTCTCAGGTTGTTTTCTGACTCTCTCCGACTTGCATGGTTCTTGTGTATTTGAAGATTGTGGTACAGTTTCATCCCTGATGAACTGTTTGTGTTCCATTAAGGAATCAGTGCCTGGAACAGTATTACTCTGATTTTCATCGAGTTTTACTTTCCTCCCACTTACCACTGCATATAGGTATTCCTCTTAGGAAAACCGCATGGCGAGCAACAATTACATTGTTCTCTTGTGAGTTATATAAGTATTATACTTTGGTTACCATATGATAACCTACAAATTAGGCACTTATCCGATTTGGGTTCTAGTTTTGTATCATCCAAACATATGCCTAGCATTCCCAAATCTTCAGGAATGAGAAAACCCGGTTTCTTTCATGTTCATATCTAATATGAAGTCTGTCAAACAGATTTTTATGGAACCTTATTCAAAATATGTTTTGCACTGATTTATGCATATCCCTTGAAGGAAAATGGTAGCTCATAGCGACTCATGATTAACCTTATCATGTCCAATAAAATTCGGTTTCTCCGTTTGGACACACCACTTAATTGATGTGTTCCGGGAGGAGTCCTTTGTGAAAGAATACTATACTCTTTCAGGTAGTCGAGAAACTTATTGCTTAAGTATTTTCCACTATGGTCTAACTATGACGGTTTAATACTTTAGCCGATCTGTCTATCTACTTCGTGTCGAAACTGTTTGATTTTATCAAAAGTTTCCGATTTATGTTTCAAAAGAAACACATAATCATAATGCGATGCCACAATAACCATAATGTGATGCCACATCCGTAAAGGTTACGAAGTATTCATATCCACCTCTAGCCTAGCTAGACATGGGCCCACTTACGTCACTATGAACGAGGGCTAACAGATCGGTGGCACTTGCACTTTTACCAAGTAAAAGGTGTTTTAGGCACTTTGCCTAATAAACTAGATTCGTAGACATCATTTGAATAGAAAAAAATTCGTCCTGGTATCCACTCTTCAAAAGTGTGGATATACGAGTCTTGTTTAATGTGTCCTAGATAACAATGCCACAAATAAGTCTCATCTGATTAATTCAGTTTGAGCTATTTGTTTTTCATGTTATACGTTTGAGATTCATTTATATTCAAAATATAAATACTGTTATTCACATCTAATGTGCTTATCTCAATATCATCTTTATAAAATAAAACACTTTAGTGCTCTAGAATATAAAGGTATACCCGCAACAGGTTAAACTTAGATATAAAGATAATGTTTCTAGTCAAACTAGGTACATTATAACAGTTTCCTAATTTAAGTACATACCCAAAGGGTAATTCCTAAACTTAGGTTTCTACGTTTAAAACAGCGACTCTTGTCCCGTTTTCGACTCATAGGTCAATCTCATCTGAACTCAGTCTTCTGCTAATCAGCAGATTCTGCACATCAGTACATATTTATGTACCACATCTAGTATTAAAAATCCAAATTTGAAATTAATAGTGAACATGTTTATGACAAACATATTTGAAGCCAGAGCCTTGCCCCTCTTCACTTCCTTCATGTCTGCCTTGTCCATACGGTAGTCACGCTTCAGTGACCCCGTTTGCCACATTCTAGGCATACATATTGGGATATGTCATTTTGTGTTTTTAGAAGACTGTGATGATTTTGCCTTTGCCCCTTTTAGAAGCTCTGGCTCTGCCTCCTTGAGCATAGCCATCAACTCTCCAAGAGTTTTCTCTTGATCACAATGAATCTGCCCCAGCTTTTAAGTAGAGACTATAAGATCAAATCTTTGGTAGTCTCGGCCACGTAGGTAATGCCCAGCTAACCTAGCTGATCGATGTCAGCAATCATCTGAGAACTAGTGCTCGACAGATGTACCCTCTGACATACGCGAGCTAAAGAGCTTCTTTTGCAATTATACTTCTAAGATCTAAGAATAGATCTATGAAGATCTTTAATTTCATCCTCATGGTATAAGGATCTAATCCTAATCTGATGACGGAATTAAAGAGTCATTGCGGTAAGCATAAAGGATTGAGCACTAAAGTTATCATCACCATGATTCTTCCAAAAGCTCATGTCTACTATTTGCCAACTCGGGCTTAGGCCCAAAGGGTAGCTCTATCAAATAGAATAACTTCTAGTTCCCAGGACTATCCTGAGGTTATATTTCCCAATCTGAAAATTAACGCCGCTTAAAGACATTTTCTCCAGGATTTCTGTTCTAAACGCTAATCTTTCAGTTACTTGATTGCTATAGTCAAACTATCCAATCAACGATTCAGGGTACTATTAACTATAATGACTACTACAGTCTAACTATATAATCAACTATGCATTGATTGGTTAAATTTCAAAACTATGATTACATAATCTAATTATATAATCAACATACTTTGAAGTAGTTTGAAATACAGTCCACTGACCGGCGTAAACACACACGTATAACGCAAGCGCACGTATCGTTCAAGTAGTATAAAAATATCGATCCCACGAGGACTTAATATCTAAACTATTAATTTTATGAGGTCAAATGATTACTAATATCTAACAAGTTGATTGATTGATTTGAAATGGTGACGATTCTAAATTTAAAAGCAAGTAAATAAAATTGTCGAAAATAGGTTTTAAGAAAATTCAATATTAAAAACTATCTAGGGTTGTGATTTCTTCCAATATCATTTTAAAGATGAAGTGGTTATCTTAAAGTTGGGTAATATATTGATTTATTAACCTGGAACACTAAATTATGTGTAAGCCTCTGTCGATGGTCAGACACAAATACCCAGTTTAACCCAATTGAACCATATGTCTATGTCAACCAAATTATCTGGATTCATTAAGTTTAAGTTCCAATTATGGCTACCCCCGCCCAACAGGTATATTCCTATCCTGTAAGGAAATCTATTAAAGGGTTATCTATCCTCAAGGAAGATCGTGGGCTATTGAGTCTAAGGCTGAAACCTAAAATCCCTATGTCTAGTTCATTTTAGATTTACCAGATCAATTTTATTAATGGCCAGTTAATGAAAAAGCATTAAGTTTAAGACACAATAAATAAATCTTTATATTACCCAAGCTATAATCTAACCCTTATAAAACGGTGATATTGGATTTCATCACAACCCCAGATAACTAATTTAGTTACCACACATAACTAGGGCTAATAAAAACTTAAAAGTAAAAACATAAAATGAAAATGCTTGAAAGTAATTGCGGTAAAGTAAAAGCTGAAAAGTAAATTACAATAAAATAAAAGCTAAGGTAAAAGGAATTACTTTTACTACTACTAATTTAGATATCTCCCATAAAATAATATATAAACTTGTGATATTATTTTACCAACCGACCAATCTGGCGGTATCCTGATTAAGTCAAATTAAGTCCAACCAGCCATATAGGCGGTAATATTTGTCCATAATCCAGCCATAAAGGCGGTACCAAAATAAATTACCAACCGACCAATCTGGCGGTATCCTTGATTAGTCAGGTTTAAACCAGATTAAATTGAATTGCCAACCGACCAATATAGCGGTATCCTTTATTAATCAGTATTTTAAATAGTGAATATATTATTTTTAAGGGAGATTAATCTAAATAGTAATAGTAAAAGAATTACCTTTCACCCTAGCTGGGAAATTACCTCCTCATTACTGAAAAGTAAAAACTGAAAAATTAAAGAAAGAAAAGTATTGTGAGTAAAAGTAAATTGCGGAAAGTAAAAACTGAAAAGTAAATAAAAGAAAGTGCGAAACTGAAAATTAATTACTGAAAACTAAAAATAAACAAACTAGATACAATCTTCTTATTTATTCATTAAGAATTTCAAGGAAGAAAGTATGAATTTTACAAATGAAATGGCTTGGTATTTATAGGCAAAATTTTGCCACCATCAAATCATCCATCAATTCTCCACCAATTCCATTATTAATTTCTCCACTAATTACTCCACCAAATCCATAATTGCTCCACTAATTGCTTATCTTGTTTGGTGTTGATTTGATAATTTTTATTAATTATTAATTAATTAATATTTTGCTTTGAAAATGATTGATAATGACTTTTAATAATTACACTCCACACACTTCTGGATGGTTCATCAATTTCGGTCATGAAATCATCAGAATTCGAAAATATTTTCTCTTTCAAAGTTGTAGATCTTTGAGTCTTCTTTAATCTGGAACTTGAATCAGCTCAATCCGATATCTGAGTAAAAAGTTATGCCCAAAATACGACAGATGCGCAAAACTGGAATTTCCAAAACTGCACTTCGTCAAAACGCCCTTTCAAATTTCCAATCTCCAAAATTAATATATCAAGTCCAATAATTGCCCTTATTTGATCCACATTTCGTCCTAAATGATTTCATTGAGCCCGATATTATTTTATCTGCAAAATAAACTAAAACACATCAAAACGTTCATCAAACCCGAGAAACTAAACAAAATATTAAGTAAAAGGGGCGGTAAATATTGATATATTTTCCGCTCATCACACCCCCAAACCTAACATTTTGCTAGTCCTCGAGCAAAACAAAAATAAAATAAATAAAATTAAATTAACTAAGCCACTTTCGTAGGGATCACGGTTGCATTTAGCATATGCAACAAGCCTTTAAACCCCTAGGTGTCCCTAGTGGACGAGTTGTAGTCTCGTGAGGGTTTACAGCAATGATACCCACAAACATTTTACAAAGTAAAAAGTAGTAAAACTAATGCACACAAAAGCAAAAAGACAAGCGAAAAGAGAATAAAGATGTTAGTGACTAATCAGGTGAAACTTCTACTCCAAGTTACTAGTTGTTTTGTTTTATTCTAAATTACCGAATAAGTAAATTCTCCGATTATTTTTACCATTCTCCATATACACAGCTAACAAAATATTAATCAACTCATTTTTTCCCACAACAGTCATAAGTGCAATTGATAAGAGATAATATTTTGTCCTAAGGTTCTATCAGATTTCACACCTTTTTATAGTAATGGAATAATTTTTTTTTTTTTTCTGATTTTTTTTTTTAATTTTTTATTTATATACAATATCTTCTGCCTATGTAGCGAGCTTTGGGTCGGTGGCTCCCAAACCAGTTGGCTTTAGGGCACCAGGTGTTAAGACACCCCTACGGACTTAATTACCCAGACTTCAGATATATATATTTTTGCAACATCCTTGATCCATGTAACGAGCTTTGGGCCAGTGACTCCCAAACCAGTTGGTTTTAGGGCACTAGGTGTTAAAACACCCTTACAGACTTAATAACCCGGATCTTAGATGCTTTTTTATTTTTTTTTTTTTTTTTTTTACTCCATCACTTTTTGAGATGCTTCCTCCAATTAAACTAGAGCACTGAATATTACAATCCTTTCAATTACAGCTCATGTCCGTATGTTACTATGCATGTTGATAATATCTGCTAACTGAACATATGAAGATTCATTTTAGTCAGTTTTAAGGAGAATTCACAAATTAAATAATTCAAAATGAAATAAACAAAAATTAACTTGTTTCGAAATAGGTTTGAGATACGTCTCAGGAGTGGAAACTCCTTACTCGGCTATCTCTTACCAATTTCACTTTTTTAGTCAAATAAAAACACAAAAATGCAAAATATTTTTGTAATTTTTGAAAATTTTCAATTTTTTGTATTTTTCGAAAAATTTTGGACTAAAAATAAAAAAACACACAACTACAAAACAAGGTACTATCAACTAATTCCTCTCCCCCAAACCTAAATGAGACATTGTCCCCAATGTCTTAAACAGTAAAGAAGAGTTTAGAAGGTAATACCTGGTTAGCTGAAATTCTACAGGAAATTAAAGGTTAAGATCCAGATTAATTCGACGCCTCTTACCACGATCGTCCTCAGACCAATTTATCTTTGAAAGGATAGGGTCAACTTGTGGTTCATAGGCTATGAGTTGGTCTATTAGATCCGGAGCAGTTCTGGCAGTGAAGAGGAGTTCTTTCATAGGTTTTGACACGAACCCATTTCTCCGAGCATCATCAAGAAACACACAAAGAAAATCATAAAATCCATCAACGTTAAGCAATCCAAGCGGTTTCTGGTGTATGTTCAGGTTCGCCCAAGATAGAACTATAAAAATTTCCTCCAATGTACCAAACCACCTGGCAAAGCAATAAAAGCATCAGCACGGTTAATCATTTCTACCAGTCGTTCAGACATACCTGGCACGATCAGTTCCTCTCCGTTTGATGATGAACCAATAAGATTTGCCTCTGCCAAAGGTTTTGGGATGATTCCCAAAACATGACTGCCTCCTTCCTGTACAGCCTTTGAAACGATCCCCATAAGTCCAAGATTCCTCCGCCATATATTAAGTGCATATTCCTTGCAGCTAAGACTCGACCCAATTCTGTGCTGCTTCTATGTATTGTGGTTTAGTACCAACACTACTACCGCAAAACACGCAGATGTTTTCAACTCGTCTTCTTGAAGTGGCTTCCATGTTTACTCTGTAATCTCTTCAAAAAAGTGCAATGATGAGTTGAATTTATAGTACCTGAAAAGGGTGAGTAAAAATAGCACAAGTATCTTCCAAGGACGATTAGTAGCGAAATAGTAAAATAGATCGTGATAGTCAAAAAGGTCTGGATCCTGTCGGAGAAAATAAAAGAAAACAACAAAACAAACAATTATTAGGAAAAGACAAAGAGATATAATATTACAAAAAAGTAACGGCTTGATTGACGTCTATGCGTCAGGGACAAGCTTCCCATCCAATTTTCTTATAAATTGGCAAACAGGGTCTTTTTGAGTCAGATTCCCGAGACTTAACTGTTGTCTTTCTTTTTGAAATTGTGTATGTAATTTGCGAATGGCTATATGAACATATCCACTGGGATGCGTCTCAAGAGTCGAAGATATATCATCTAAAGACTCCTTACTCAAGCCATCCCTAATGAATTTAATTTTGTCTTCGCGATTATCAGACACCATTCCTAAAGAACGACAACGAGTGTTGCAATTAAATCGTGCACATTTGAAACAAACACCCATTTGCTTAGCTCTACGTTTCTTTGCATAGGTGCTTCTTCCAAACCAGGCAGATGTGAAATAAAAGAGTCAGAAGACTCACCTGCCAATCGGACTCGTGCTTCAATTACCCAACGAATATCATTAGGAATACCATGGATTGTCAATAACCTCATCCGTTCCAAGCGAGCTTTGTAAACTTTCATCAGAGATTTTGAGGGAGAGAAGGAAATTGCTTGTGAAGATTTGCGAGAGCTTCTTCCATCTAATCTGCAAAAACTAAACACACAAAATTAAATCACACCAAATCACAATATATACAAAATTGCATGGGTTGCCTCCCTGCTAGCGCTAAGTTTAAAGTCGTCAGCCAGACTTGGCTTCTCGAACGTTAAGCTGGATCTGAAAGTGTAACACTTTCTTTTTGTCGCTCAAATGATTCTCCCCAGTAGTGCTTGACACGCTTGTTTTTAACCTTGAAAGTTTTGTTAGCGTCAGGATCATGTATCTCAACGGCTCTATTTGGTAAAACTTTGGTGATCACAAATGGACCTGACCACCGTGATTTTGGCTTCCATGGGAAGAATTTCACCCTTGATTTGTTTAACAGTACCTTCTGCCCTGGTTCCAGTTGTATGCGCACTAACTTCTCATCATGTCTTTTCTTGCCTTTTTCTTTGTACAATTTGGCATCTTCAAAAGGCTGATTGTGAAATTCCTCCAATTCGTTGAGCTGGTGGAACTTTTTCTCTTCTGTTGCTTGTAGAGCAAGAATTGGCTCTTTCAGTGCAAAAGATGTTTTATCTTTAGGCTCCACAGGCAATTGACATGTTTTAAGTTTGTCAGTAGAACTTTGTCTTTCATCAGAGTTCTGAATGGTACTGTGTATCACATCGAGTTTGAAACATTCCTCCTTCTTTTCATCATCTGGGAAATTCATGGCCTTGAAAACATTGAATGTTACTTCTTGGTCCTGTACCCTCATGGTTAGTTCTCCTTTTGTACATCAATAATGGTTCGACCTGTAGCCAAGAATGGTCTCCCAAGGATGATTGGCACGTCTGCGTCTTCCTCCATATCAAGGACAATAAAATCTGCTGGGAAAATGAATTTGTCAACCTTGACCAGCACATCCTCAACTACACCTCTTGGAAATACGAGCGTTCTATCAGCAAGTTGCAGTGAGACTGAAGTTGGCATTGTTTCTCCAATCTGTAATTTCCTGAAAATAGAAAAAGGCATCAAGTTAACACTAGCACCTAAATCACATAAAGCCTTACCAAAGTTATGTTCTCCTATGACGCAAGGAACAGTGAAACTGCCAGGATCTTTCAACTTTGGGGGAAGTTTCCTCTGAATGATAGCACTGCATTCTTCTGTTAATGCTACTGTCTCGTAATCCCCAATCTCCGCTTTCGTGAAAGAATATCTTTCATGAATTTGGCATAGGTGGGCATTTGTTCCAACGCTTCTGCAAATGGAATGTTGATATGCAGCTTTTTGAATATTTCCAGGAACCGAGGAAAATTGCTTGTCCAATTTGTTCTTCTGAAGACGTTGAGGAAAAGGTGGAGGTGGAGTGATCTGTTCTTTTTCCTTTGCTTCTTTTTCCTCCATTTGTTGCTTGTTTCTTTTGGAACTTCCTCAGCAGTTGAATTGACTCCAACATCTTTGTTGATTTCAGTACCGCTCTTTAACATGATGGCATGACATTGCTCCTTTCCCATGTTCCTTGGATTTGGCTCTGTGTTGCTAGGAAGGGTACCTGGCGGTCTGTAACTCTGAGCATTTGCCAGTTGTCCCATTTGATTCTCCAGTGCTTTAATAGAAGCATATTGACTTTGAATTAATGTTGCTTGGGATTGAAACATAGCATCGTATTTTGCTTCTTGCTTTTTGAACATCTCTGCAAACCATTTTTCATTCTGGTTCTTTTTCATGCTCCTGGCCTTTGTTCTGTTGCTGGAATTCAGGTGGTGGATAGTTTTGCTGTTGGCCTGAATTGTTGCTCCATGATAAATTAGGATGATTCCTCCACCCTGGGTTGTAGGTGTTGGAATATGGATTGTTCCCCTGTCTGTTGAAATTGTTGACATAATTCACCGTTTCTTCAGTTGGTTTATCTGGTGCTCCTCCATATGGTGAACTTGTGGATCCAGTGATGTTCACAACTTGCGTGCTAAGTGTTTCTAGACATTTGCATATCTGATCCAGCCTGGTATTCACTGCTGTGTTTGCTCCAACTTCATAAATTCCTGCAATTCTTTGGATCATGCTCCTTTCTGTTGGCCACAAGGAATTGTTGTTGGCCATTTCTTCGATTAGGTCCCAGGCTTGATCTTCTCCTTTTGCCATCAAGGCTCCTCCAGCAGCAGCATCGATTGTGGTTCTCATTATTCCAGAAAGTCCATTATAGAATGTTTGAACTTGAAGCCATTTGGAATCTCATGGTGAGGACATTTCCGGAGTAAATCTTTGTACCTTTCCCAAGCTTCGCAGAGGGATTCTGAATCTTGTTGTACAAAGGATGTGATGTCATTCCTCAATTTTCCGGTTCTGGCTGGTGGAAAGTACTTTGCAAGAAATTTGGTGGCTAAAGTGTTCCAAGTTGTGATGAACCTGCTGGTAGTGAATGTAGCCAAGCTTTAGCTCTGTCCTTCAAGGAGTATGGAAAAACTCGCAGTCTCATTGCTTCTTCTGATGCTCGTTGTAGTTAAAAGTGCCGCAAACTTCCAGGAAGTTGCTGATGTGGGAATTAGGATCTTCAGTTGCATTCCCCCCAAACTGAACTGACTGCTGAATCATCTGAATGCATGTTTTGATGTCACACGCATTTGCTGGTAAGGGAGGAAGTACAATACAGGAAATGAGTCTGTCAACCACCGGAATGGTTCTGTCTCGAATGGGAATTGGTGGTGCAACGTTCAAAGGTTCAGGTTCCATGTTGACTAAAGCTTCTTGGCCTTCTCGCCTTTCCCTTCTCAACTGTCTGATGGTTCTTTCAATTTCTGGGTCAAGCGGTCGGAGTTCAAAGCTTCTGGTTCGTCTCATGTAGTTTCTGAGAACCTGAAACACAAGAAAACAAAAACAATAAGTAAAAAGAAATTAGATACAAGTAACGTATCTAACCCCTAAACTAATAGTAAAAGATAAATAAGTCCCCGGCAACGGCGCCAAAAACTTGACCGGCGTAAACACACACGTATAACGCAAGCGCACGTATCGTTCAAGTAGTATAAAAATATCGATCCCACGAGGACTTAATATCTAAACTATTAATTTTATGAGGTCAAATGATTACTAATATCTAACAAGTTGATTGATTGATTTGAAATGGTGACGATTCTAAATTTAAAAGCAAGTAAATAAAATTGTCGAAAATAGGTTTTAAGAAAATTCAATATTAAAAACTATCTAGGGTTGTGATTTCTTCCAATATCATTTTAAAGATGAAGTGGTTATCTTAAAGTTGGGTAATATATTGATTTATTAACCTGGAACACTAAATTATGTGTAAGCCTCTGTCGATGGTCAGACACAAATACCCAGTTTAACCCAATTGAACCATATGTCTATGTCAACCAAATTATCTGGATTCATTAAGTTTAAGTTCCAATTATGGCTACCCCCGCCCAACAGGTATATTCCTATCCTGTAAGGAAATCTATTAAAGGGTTATCTATCCTCAAGGAAGATCGTGGGCTATTGAGTCTAAGGCTGAAACCTAAAATCCCTATGTCTAGTTCATTTTAGATTTACCAGATCAATTTTATTAATGGCCAGTTAATGAAAAAGCATTAAGTTTAAGACACAATAAATAAATCTTTATATTACCCAAGCTATAATCTAACCCTTATAAAACGGTGATATTGGATTTCATCACAACCCCAGATAACTAATTTAGTTACCACACATAACTAGGGCTAATAAAAACTTAAAAGTAAAAACATAAAATGAAAATGCTTGAAAGTAATTGCGGTAAAGTAAAAGCTGAAAAGTAAATTACAATAAAATAAAAGCTAAGGTAAAAGGAATTACTTTTACTACTACTAATTTAGATATCTCCCATAAAATAATATATAAACTTGTGATATTATTTTACCAACCGACCAATCTGGCGGTATCCTGATTAAGTCAAATTAAGTCCAACCAGCCATATAGGCGGTAATATTGTCCATAATCCAGCCATAAGGCGGGCGGTACCAAAATAAATTTACCAACCGACCAATCTGGCGGTATCCTTGATTAGTCAGGTTTAAACCAGATTAAATTGAATTGCCAACCGACCAATATAGCGGTATCCTTTATTAATCAGTATTTTAAATAGTGAATATATTATTTTTAAGGGAGATTAATCTAAATAGTAATAGTAAAAGAATTACCTTTCACCCTAGCTTGGGAAATTACCTCCTCATTACTGAAAAGTAAAAACTGAAAAATTAAAGAAAGAAAAGTATGTGAGTAAAAGTAAATTGCGGAAAGTAAAAACTGAAAAGTAAATAAAAGAAAGTGCGAAACTGAAAATTAATTACTGAAAACTAAAAATAAACAAACTAGATACAATCTTCTTATTTATTCATTAAGAATTTCAAGGAAGAAAGTATGAATTTTACAAATGAAATGGCTTGGTATTTATAGGCAAAATTTTGCCACCATCAAATCATCTCAATCAATTTCTCCACCAATTCCATTATTAATTTCTCCACTAATTACTCCACCAAATCCATAATTGCTCCACTAATTCTTATCTTGTTTGGTGTTGATTTGATAATTTTTATTAATTATTAATTAATTAATATTTTGCTTTGAAAATGATTGATAATGACTTTTAATAATTACACTCCACACACTTCTGGATGGTTCATCAATTTCGGTCATGAAATCATCAGAATTCGAAAATATTTTCTCTTTCAAAGTTGTAGATCTTTGAGTCTTCTTTAATCTGGAACTTGAATCAGCTCAATCCGATATCTGAGTAAAAAGTTATGCCCAAAATACGACAGATGCGCAAAACTGGAATTTCCAAAACTGCACTTCGTCAAAACGCCCTTTCAAATTTCCAATCTTCAAAATTAATATATCAAGTCCAATAATTGCCCTTATTTGATCCACATTTCGTCCTAAATGATTTCATTGAGACCCGATATTATTTTATCTGCAAAATAAACTAAAACACATCAAAACGTTCATCAAACCCGAGAAACTAAACAAAATATTAAGTAAAAGGGGCGGTAAATATTGATATATTTTCGCTCATCATCCAAACTGTTTAATTAAAACAACGATAAATATTAGTCCAACTAACATATTATGTATTGACGAAAAATGAAATGAGCGCGTTGGCAAGTCTATCTAAAGGATTGCAAATTTAATACTTGCCTCCACAATTTCGGCGAGCTAACCCCTTGTTGAGTACTCGAGAAAACCTAGTTTCCTAGTGGGCTAGGATCCCGTAAATATCACACAACCTTGACTTTGGCCAACAAATTGTATGGATTTAACTAGGTAGATCCTAAGATCAATTGGATCTCATCCAATTCCTAGATCCAGTAGGTGGACTCCAAGTCCGAACATTATATTTAATATTTGCCAATATATCCAATATATTCCCTAACATTTTCCTCTGAATCAACTAAGCTTGGCTTTGGCACAACAAGCTTAATGATTCCAGTTAAGCGGGACCCATTGACCTTGGAAGCTTTGTAATCGATGTCGATGGACAATAGTGATTGACTTTGGCAACAAATCACAACTTGGACAAGACATGCGATATGGAACAAAGCCTTCATGATTCAAACACATCTGCGATGGACAATGGTCTTGACTTTGGCCAACAAACCAGTGCAATCTTGGATTTGAGAATGAATCATTCAATGGAAGGAAAACGCTTAATATTTGGTGAGGTTTTTTCGTGTAATTGGCAACCAATTAATTATCTTTGATTAGGTTCATCATACACCCTTAAGCATGCATTCTAAAGCATAATAAGGCGGATAATAATAATAATGATATGCGGATGGATATTTAAAAACACTGTGTCATAGAACAAATCTCTCCATTTCCTCTCTCCGTTAGCACAAATCTTACTTCTACCTAATTACATAACATTCTAAAGAAACCTCATTTACATTTAGGGGAATAGGTGAGAAGAGAAATACAAAGAATCAAGAGGTAATAGGCTGGACACGCATGTCCATTTAATAAATTCTAAATTATTACAACAATTTCCAAAAATCGCCTTCACCCATCTAATATCCATCCGATATAAATTATTCATACATTACATCCATGTATTCACACAAAGCATGTTATCAATCAATCTAATCCAACTAATTAATCTGAAATTAATGACCATCCAATGTTCAAACAACGATTTGATTTGCGCGAGTCCAACTCGTTTAAGAATAAGTACTCAAAGTACGAATTCTTGAATTATATCAAACTACAATATTAAATCCAATTTAATTTGTATTCAATACTAATTCTTTATTTAATTCCAAATTAAATAATTACACTTATTAATGAGCCTTTTTCGACTTAGATTCTAAATCAATCTTTACGGTCTCAAAGCCCAATTAACATCCAATGTCAATTTAATAAAGTCCAATGGGCTTTCAATTAATTTTAAAGCATAGACTTTGGCAACCAAAGCCCAATAAGGAATCACCCTTTGCCAAAAATCAATTTAGGCGATTATTAGGCCCAATTAAAATATTAAAGGCTCATTTAATCATATTTGGACTTTATGGAAATGGTTTTAGGCCCAATTGGATCCAACCAATTAACCTAAACCAAACTTGGCCCAACCAAGTCCATTAAGCCTAAATACAACATTCTTAGCCCAATTCCAAATTTAGCCCAACTAATTAAATTCCAATATTCCAAATATCATAATATAATCATTTAAAGTGCATTAGCCATAATTAATTAGTGAAATTAACATTCCCAAAATATCAATTACATAATTAATCATGCTATCATCATCAACACATGTCCAACATTATTAAATCAAAAAATCATCTCATTTCATGCAATATAGCTCACGGCATATAGGGATTTTTAAATCCGATTTCGATTTCAATCCAATTAAATCCTAAATCATTTATCCCATGTCTTTCAACTCATCCAATGATCAAAAAACGAAATTACCATGACATTAGGGCATACTACATTTTCGACCAAGCCAAAAAAATTGGGGAAAAATTAATCCAATTCAATTTTCATCAAATTGATCATGCATAACTCTAATTTATCATCATTCAAGCATACTCAAACAATCAATTTTATCAAATCATGCTCAAATAAATTTTACCCAAATTTTACCCTAATTCATTTTCAAGCTTAATAATGGCTCTGATACCATTGTTGGGTTTTCTAGGTCAAATCAAGATCAAATTAAGCGATGAAACATGTGAATACATCAAAATAAAGTAGCGGAAATACTCACTTTGATCGGCTTTTGGATGCGATGAACACAAATATTTCTCCCTTGAAGTTTAGGCCAAGCCTTTTTTTTGTGCTCCTTGTGTTGTTCTTCAAGCTCCAAGCTTTAAGAATGATTTCATGCTCATGAATGGGTTTCCCTATCACCTTTGTAAGACTCCTAGTAAGTGCTAGCTTGTAGAATTTTTGCTACAAAAATTCCAAATCCCCTTTGTGACTCTCGGCCATGAGAGAAAATGGAGAAGGAGAGAAGATGGCACATTGCTGTGAGGAGGGAGAGAGGGAGAGAAGATGTGTGTTGTGTTTTTAGATTTCAAAAATCTAATACCATTTTTACAAATTCAAAATTTGGTACAAGACTTTAAAGTCTTCAACAACTGCCATCAATCACAAAAGTGACATGCATCACATCACTCAAAGTTGATGTGACTTCCATCACAAGAATGACTAATGATTTGACGCGTGATGTGACTTGTGGGCCCCACTTGATTCGAAATCCGAGTGGGCCCGCAAACACTCCCAGGCTCGGGTTCGCTAATTCTGAATTAACGAATTTTCCGTTGCGACGTAATTAAAACAAATTCAATTAAATAATTATGCCTAGCAAAATTTCTATTCACGTCGCTCGCGAATTAATTCTAAATCAATTCGTTCGCCCGAATTAAATTCTAAATTTAATTCCGCGTCGAAATCTAATTTCGTTTAATATATCGAATATTTATTATTTTATCGATTAATTCCAAATTAACCGTTCTCTCTCTTTAAATAAATTTTATCCTAGATAAAATATCTCCGTAATTAATCCTAATTAATTTTCTCTCTCTTATAATTAATCCCAGATTAATTATGTCCGAGTCATACGTCATCGGTGAATCTTCGTGAAGCGACCCATGAGATCCCTAGATATGTTGGTAGTAAATCCGGTCGTCGGACTATCCGAACACGTACGTACCTAGTACTACATTTTTACCGATTTACGAGACATGATTGGCTTCTAGCAAAGCACCGTGCCTACCCAATTCTCCAGAAATATTCTTAAAGGAATATGTAATCTGTATCAGGCATAGTAGACGTAGTATTGCGTATTGCGATCCAGTATCGGATGTCACGTGCTAGGCCTGGGGCTGGAATTGTGTCTGCCCTGTACGAAGCACATATCGGATCTCTGGTAACTAGTCTTTATTATCGGATAAACATGACCTAGTCATATTATCCCGATAGCTGCAGCATACAAGAGTACCAGTTCCATATCCTACGTGACCATCATCTCCATATGACTGGAGTGAAACTTCCATCTTGACATCACACCCAATACACTACGATTCTCAATATACCCAGAATAGGCGTACACAGAACCTGTTAATGCCCTCGACGACCAAAACCAAAGTATATTGATTGTCGCAAGTATTAGCGATGTAAGTCTCAGGTTAAGACCAAATACAGCTACCCTGATTCAGACTTCCATAGACACATAGTCATACTACCAATGGAATTTCGAGGGGTCTATCTAGAGCGAAGCTATTTCCATACCATCGGTAAACACAACCTCCTATTACACTTGCATAAGTATCCAATACTTAAATATATGAGAACTATGCCGTTATGCTCCCACAACGCGCACAAGTGCAATACTAGTCTATTCCGCATTATCGATGTTCAATCTCGATAATTCTACGACTAAGGATATTTTAATGATTAAATCTTAGTGGATTAATATTGTCTCATATCTTATTAATCCGGTACTAATCAAATGGACTTTTATCATTTATGTATCTTGGTAATCCAATTACAAATGATAAAAGAGCAATTTCCTTTGTCACATAGTTAATTTGTACAACAACACCAGATTCTGTACAAATAGTGATGTTATGGGTCATAGTTGTCCAACAATGAGAACATGCACCTTTAAGTCTAAACAATATGAATCAAAATAATATATCAAAGTAGTAAGAAAAATCAACACTAGATTTTATTGACGAAGTGGAAAACTCTCACGAGTAAAAAACCACTCAGGGTATATAGGCTAGCAGTCAAATCCACTATAAGAGAAAAACTTACAGCGATGGTATAAGACCTATGACAACAGCTATACCGACTCAAATACCTCTAGACTGTAATAACTTGAAGAACTCCTTACCAAGCTGCCTTTTTCAGAACCTCTAAAGTCTCTGAACGAATCAACCCTGCGAACTCGCAATGCCGTAACTCCGACTACCAATCTTCCTCCTTGAAAACTCTAAATGCTTAAGAAATTGGGTTAGGATTGTGTTTCGATATTGATAGTCAATCAAGGAATCTCACCAAAACAAAGAAAACCAAAGAAACAATGAGGTCCTCAAGGTGATTTTCCAAGAAGGTTGAAACAATAAGTTGTTAAGCTCTGAATAATATGATTCCAACCCTGCTAAAGAGGTTGGGGCTTTGTTTAAATAGGTAAGGTAAAGATAGGGTTTTCTTAGTCATGAAAAGCTTTGAAAAACGCATCCAAAATTACACACTCGCGTACGCGCGTTCGAACGCCTGAAGAATATGTGACGCACGCGAGCTATTTTGCAAATTTATTCACTTCCTGGCGAACGAACAACGAAAGCGAGTTCTCTGGAAAGTTTCATTCGAACAGAATTCCGAACGTCTAAAGCACGAGAAGCCTCTGCTCAACTTCATTCGAACGTAATTAAGAACGTGCCACGAACGAGCTTACTCTAAGTACTTGTCCAATTGCTACGAGTACTTCAAGATTCATTACAACTCAATTAAACTTGTTTTGATACGGACACCGCCAACAAACTGGAACTAACACATAACAATTACTGAGTGCCGGGAGCAATACTCGTGAAACACTCAAAATTTTCTCTGCCATGAATTATTCAAACTTTAGTTCACAATTATTCACCCTCGCTCGCTGTGATAGGTAAAAGAAATACTCATGACGAGAGTGTAAGATTGAAAGGAACGTCTCCCAACCATTGACCTCCCTGAAGCAATGCCGCAACAGTGAATTGTTGAGCTTGATTCTTGTCAATCACTTGGACACCAGGCCACTTCACCCTATCCTTTGTCGAGGCACCGGCGCCGAAATTGTTATACTCCAGGAATCTAAAGCCTTGCATTAATACATGAGTGCCGTTGTCCCATGGCAAGTATCCCTCTGGATCAATGAAATCCTCAATACTATTTTCCAAGAAAACAGTGGTCGCAAATGGCCCCCATGGTCTGCCCAAGTATGATTTCATCTTCTTTCTGTCAGGCCAGAGCTTTGAATCTGGAAAAAGCTTACAGTTTTGGATGACCAATGAAGTTGTCTGGCTCTTCAAGTCCCTGCCATGAGCGGTCAAAATGTTGTGGGTTCGATTAGTCGGCCTCCTCGAGATGATCCAGGAGTTCTGGATAATGGCTGTGGCATCACCGAAGATGAAATCCATTGTGCCAGTAATGATGCAATTATGGTAAAACTGGCGGTAAGCATGTGCATACAAAGTCTGTTGGAACCCATCAACCCTACAGTCAATGATTGCTGCTTTGTCAGCTCGGACAAGGAGAGCCACAGCCTTCTTCGCCTCAGGGCCAGCAGTATTGGCGAAATTCATTTTCGACGCTAAAAGTTAACACTTTTTGCGACCAATATTTTCGTCGCTAAAGATATATTTTTAGCGTCGAAATTTATTTTTGACGCTAAATACCTTCATCGAGCAAGCTTTCGCGTCAAAAATTTTATTTTGACGCTAAAGACCTTTAGCGACGAAATTTTGACTTTTAGCGACGAATTTTTCGACGCTAAAAGTGAAAAAAAAATCATTATAATTAGTTTTAAAAACTAATTATAACAAAATTGATATTATAAATTAATTTCAAACTAATTTAATTACAGAAGTAATTACATTTTTAGAAAACATAAGAACATAATTACAAATTTGTTATAAAATATTATGACAATGATATCTTTATTAATATAAAAATAAAATTTCAAAATTTAGCACAACAAAAAAAACTTAAAATAATAAACCAAATGATAAAATATAATTTTTCTATATATTATCTCCATCTTCACTTTCATATTCATCATCTTCACTTTCATTTATTCTTCATTTTCTTCACAATCTTCATTTTCATAATTTCTTCATCTTCACCTTTCGTCGCTAAAGGTCATCAAATAGCAGGAATTATTTCCGCCAAAATTTTGATTTTTAGCGTCGAAATTTTTGACTTTTAGCGTCGAAAATTCGTCGCTAAATGTCAAAAAATTTAAATCAAATTTCAGTAGGTGAAAAGTTCAAATTTTACAATGAGGGAATTCAAAAAATTTAAATTTACCCTTTAACATCGAAATATTTGACTTTTAGCGTGGAAACATTCGTCGCAAATGATCAAAAATTTAAATTTAATTTTTTTGGCGAAAAGTTCAAATTTTAGAAGGCGGGAAATCGAAAAATTTAAATTTACCCTTTAGCGTTGAAATTTAAATTTCGACGCTAAAAGGTAAACGTTTAGCGTCGAATGTAAATTTCGAGGCTAAAAGGTAAATCTTTAGCGTCGAAAATCTATTTGGACGCTAAAGGGTCAAAATTCCTTGATGTCAGAAGTATTTGCTTTGTTAAATCTTTTAGCGTCCAAATAGAATTTCAACGCTAAAGGTTAGAACATTTAGCGTCAAAAAACTATTTTGACGCTAAAGGTGCAACCCCTTAGCGTCCAAATAGATTTTCGACGCTAAAGGGCAATCCTTTAGCGTCCAACAACTATTTCGATGCTAGAGGTGTGACTTTTAGCGTCCAAAAAGATTTTCGACGCTAAAGCTTTACCTTTTAGCGTCGAAATTGAAATTCAACGCTAAAGGGATTATTAACGTCGAAAATAATTTCGACGCTAAAAGTTTGGACGCTAAAGGTCCATTTTCTTGTAGTGCTGGATTTTCTTGATTTGTCCGCTACCATCCTTGGCAACAACAACGTTAGGCTTCCAGTTCATTTCCTCCATAAGCTTACGGTCAGAAGCCGAGAACCAGGAAGGATATTTATGAACACCGGCAATATCGTCGCTGTCTTGAAGAAGCCGGCGATTATGATTGTTTTTGGGCTTATTGATATGGAAATATGTGAGATGCTTGGGCAAGTGATTTATTGTAGTCAAAGCGATGCTACCCAGTTGTCTGGATTCTTGCATGGGACCCATTAGCTTTTCCTTCTCAGTATTAGTTTCCCAATTCAACCCATCAAGGCATGTCTTTTGAAATGTGATAACCGCGTTCAACTTAGCCATTATATCGTCCGCCTGCAGACCATTTATGTCTGTTATTTGGGTCTCTTCCACGATGGCAACCGCTTTCTGAAGATCCACCATAGCGATTTCCAGTAAATCATGGCATTCTGACAAGCCTAATAGTGCAAAACGATCCCCTACAATTTCAAATTATACAACTTACTAAAGCATTCTCAAATTTGAATTTGGATCTGAGTTGTTTTAATCTTTCTATAATATTTTGCCACACGTAAAAGCTATCAATTACAATTTGTAAAAATCCCAGTATTAGGACCGAATCCAAGTCTGAAAATAAAAAGTATGGTGGGTTAATTGCATACTCTTTGCTGTGGATGGCTGCAGGCCCTCAGATATTGTTTTGTTGAGGTCCAAAAACATGGTGTCAGCTGAGTCGTACAATGTGGCAATGGCTGTGTGTGAGCTAATGAACATGGCCTTGATAAGTTCCTTGATGTCAGAAGTATTTGCTTTGTTAAGGGTTTCAACGCATAAATCCGTGAAACCAGTAGGTGCACATAATTGGCTTACGGCCTTCCTTCTCGGTGAAATTTTCATGGCACGTTTAACGTCGGCTGGGATACTACTACTGGTGATTGCAATTATGACTGAGATGCCAACACTGACGATGAGGAGGAGAGAAAACGCCGATACAAATATTTTGATTATATTCATTTTATTTTATTTTATTTAATGTTTTATTTTATTCTTTCCAATTTTCGATTTTATTCTTTCATATTGTCTCCGGAGAACAAGCCCTCCGGACCGGAGACAGAAAGAGAGACCAAAAAGGATACAAGACTTTGTCCCACTTAATTTTCTCAACGATTGAACTGATGATGTGCTATTAATAGCATGTACTTTTTTCTCTTATTGGATTCCGGTTTTTCTAAAATTAGGTTGTGCTTTATATGGAATCAAACCTTAAGTTATTATTTGGTGTTGAGATGGATACCGGATGGCTTTGAGATGAGGTTAGAAACCAGACACTAAAATTAGTTCCAAATAGGAAAAATAATTAAAAATCTCGTGCGATGGGCCTACGGTGATCCGGTGTATTAGGGTCGCAAATGAATATAATTTTTTATATTCATTAGTTGGACGAATCAAATACGTAGTTATGACAAAACTCCCTAAGGGGAAAAGGGTCTGGGGTATCGGAGATGAAAAACTGAAAAAATTAATATCGGGGATGGAGATATGAAAAAATTTATATACATTTCTTATTTGGGGAAGAGACGGAGATTAAGTAGAATCATCATCCTCCCTATTACACATTTAAATTTAAAATTTTTTTAAAAATATATTCAAATTTCTATTGTAAATAAAAAAATATCTTAATATTTATAAAAATATATAAATTATAAATAGTATAAGGGTTTAAATGAAATAATTATATATATATATATAATCAATCTTTAATGAGGGATCCATCATTTTATTAAGTTACAGACAAAAAAAGAGACAAAAAAAATATGAATTTCAATATTATATATAAATTTTGATTTGTGTAATAGATATTATCAAAAATTTTTAATTATGTATGCTTGATTATTTCATAAAGTACTAGTTCAACTAATATGTTTTTCAATGAATTAAATTTATTTTAAGAATTTTTTTTATTCAGGGTTTGGGATCCCTTGGGATCCCATCCCCTCCCTTGAAACAACTACGAGGGAACGATAAAGATTATCGGGGAAGGATACGGAGATGTCGATCCCCTCCCCATTGGCATCCCTACAAATACAAGTATTGATATAGTAAAAGTAGATGTTCACGCGTGAACGAATGTCGTGGAACCTAGTTCCCGAGGGTCGAGCAAATACAATTTTTGATAAGATATTATACAATTTTTTTAATAAGATATTATGCTTTGTGGTAGTCCAATACAGCCAACCTGCAACTTCTCTATACAACCCATAATACAAGCCATCACTACAAGTACACGATCCATTAGACAGCCTAGTTATTTAGATATTGTTCTCTATAAGACAACACAATAGGATCATTTATCTGACCTACATCAATGGTATGAGGTTAGAAAAATTTCCTTGATATATTTTTGCATTTTATTGTTAGGTTGACCGTGATAGATCAAATTTTGTTTTACAGCTGGTATCAGATAGTCATGTTTATCTCTACTATAATGTTTTGGAAAATCTAAATTTTTGATCAAATATAGTAAAATTTATGAATTAAAGCATAAACTTATGGCGGTTTTTATGAGAAAATAAGTTCAAAATCATTAGGAATTTGATTTTGTAGTAATTTTGCGATTTTAAACTTTGATTTTGGTGTTTGAAAGGCTAAGAAACTGTTGGGTCCGACTCAGGTAAAAAAATACCTGAGAAACGGTTTAAGATGACCAACTAAAAAACGACATGTCATTATATGTTGTAGATAGAAAATGACATGTCCTTTATTGATGTTTTTGGTGTTTTACTAAAACCAACATTTCGCTTGACAAGTTTATTGATAAAAGACGTTTTTGACAATTTGTTTGTAGTTGTTTTGACATAAACGACATGTCGTTTTATCCAGTTTTTGCTAACCGACTTGTTGTTCCTGATTGGTTTTCTACTGTCTTTGTGAGACTACATATAATTGCATTTGTTATACATAATTGACTTAATGTTTCTACATAAAAAAGAAGTGTTAGATGGTGGTTTTTTACCCCGATGAAGTTTGAATACCGAGGAAAAGTAGAAAGGGGTTGCACTCGACCATAGTAGAATGATAAGGGCCCAGAGAGACTGAAATCAGAAGGAGGACCCAAGCCCATTAAGCCTAGGATGTTTCCGAGGAAGAACCTATTATTAATGAAGTGAGTAGGCTCACCGAACCGACCTGTAGAAGAAGTGTCAGTTTTGACAGCAATTGAATATTTGTGGAAGCGACCTGAGGTGGTCCAGGCTTACCGACCTGACTTGATTGAAGAAGGGATGGCTTGACCAAGCACCATTTGCCTCGACATGCCGACCCAAGGAACGGAGTTGAGATCACGATATTTTTTATTTGCATATGATGGATGTCCTGCTTGGAAATTTGAGCTTCTAGAAGACTATGTGACAAGAGTAAGTCAACGGCTCTCCTTGGACAGAGACTCGACCAAACAGAATAGTATTGGAGTGGTTGAACCGCAGGGTGTCACGTCAGCAGAGCATGTGGCAGTGGCCAAAATGGTTGGAATGATAGGTTTCTACGGACATGGGATAGTTGAGTCAGAAGTCAGAGCGACTATTTGCGGAGTGGTTGGGAAAAAGGAGCATGGGGCGATGATGACAGGGTGACATGAGCTTGCGTCATGGTTGATGGAATAGTGGATTTGGAAACCTATATAAAGGGGTTTAAGACATATATTCAAGGTTAGCAATTTTCGCATCTCACTACTTGTAAAAAAAACAAGAGCTTCTAAACTAGTGATAGAGAATGAGAGGTGATCGATACTCGTCCCCGAGAGAGACTTCTAAACCTGGTTGATCTTGACCATAAATGAGTAATATAAACACTTCATTCTCCCATGGACGTAGGTTGGAGCTACTCTCCGCCGAACCAAGTAAATCTCTATGATTTCTATTTGCTTGACAAGTTTATTTTAGGTTCCCCACTAACAAATAAATTCATTGCTTGGAGGAGGTTTGTTCGAGGTGGTCGATTTCTCAAATTGCCATTGGAAAGAAAACCAGTCGTCAACAGTTGGCGCCATTTGTGGGAATAGTACAAAAAATAACAAACACACTAAGACGATGACAAGAGATAAAAATCACATAGCTATGGAGGCCCAGTGGTGAGGTGGATGGATAAAATGGAGGAGAACTTTTGGATTGAAAGGAAGGGAACTCAAGCCTCCTAAAGGCCATGGGAGAGATTTGAAAAATCGGAAGAGAAATCGATGAGAGACCGAACGCATGTGGGTCCTAGTCGAAGGAATGAGGATATTGTTGGGGTTGGTGCTCAGAGCGCCAATCCGGGCCGTATTTATGTCTGATTCATGAATACAAACATCCCCTTATTCCATAATATTACTTATTTATGGTTGCACCTCTTGTTCTTATATACATATTCGATCTGATTACGATTAGATTGAAACTAAATATGGTTTAGTGATATGTATATATTAGACAAAGGCCCGATAATATATAATGCAGTACACAGTTACAAAGTTAGTTTGTAATTGACATTGGGAAGTGTCACTGCTATATGAATATTATCAAACATAGTTCCTGGTCAAGATTTGCTAACACGGGTCGGTTAGTCAAATCCGTTGAGACCAGTGCATGTCGTATATCGAGACTTGGTCCGATGGTTTATCCCAATGAACCATGAGTCTGGGGAGACTCGTATAGACGTGTAGGTGTTTATAGTGGATAAACACTGAACGGCTCACCGAAGATTCTTAATGGATGGTACGCCAACGTCAATAAGAATCTTCTGGGTTGAGTGAGTAGCATAGTGGTCCTTCGACTTGAGACACCACTGTGGATGTATGAGACATCCTCCACACTTAGATGGCAGTCACGTCACCGATCTATTTAGATCAGACCTCCGCCTGTTCGTTGGGTGTGGATCGATCCTCAGGATATCCTGTGTGTGTCAAGATAGGATCCGTCAGTTCTGTGTACAGAGCATAGGTAGTCCATATATTATTAGCAGTCTGTTAAATCTGTGGCCACAGTATACATCGGAAGTAAGTTCCGAGTGTTATTTAAAGATTGCTAATAGATACGTCGACGAGATAATACCTATAGAGATTTGACGTTTACATCTATATCTCTGGGATTATCTGGATACCTGTGACGGAGGGATTATACGTATGCAATGACCTCGACCTGTATGATTCAGCTAGTTTATCCGTGATCGTCATAATCTACGGGTGGATAGATTATGTACATGAATTGGATTTCGTGACGGATATACCTGAATCTAGAGAGTCTCAATAATGAAACATACTCGTAGAGCACTAGAGCAACATTTATGAATAATGATGATTATTTATAAATCGTTTAAACGTTAAACGAAAAATACATGCGAACGGGTCGAACCGTCATTTCCTAATTAATGTGTATTTGTATTTAATATATGATATTATTAAATACACATTAATAAATAGTCAAATAAAGGTATTTGACATATATCATCAATATATGTATTTGAGATATTTAAAGTAAATATAATACATATATTTGATATATTTGTATTTAATTAATTATTTAATTGTTAAATGATTAATATAATTAAAATATAAATATATCACCAAATGATAAAGTTAGGAAATGATTATAAGTGTAAATGTTTGACTTTACATTAAAGGAAAAGGTTGTCAAATTGAATTTGACTTCCTTGGATATTTGTTTTAATTGTTAAAATTGAAAATACCATTCCTTATTTATTTGATAAATTCGGCCACACACTTAAAGATATAAAAGTTATATTTTTTTATTTGTTGCAATGTTGACTTAGTATAAATATCAATAAAGTGGTTTTTTAGATATTATACATAAAGTTAGACAAATTCAAATGAAATGAAATTGAAAATAATTTGGTAAATGCTTATGGTGAAATTCGGCCAAGGGTTATTTTTGCCTCAAGTATATATTGTTTTCATTTCATCTTCATTTACTAACCTAATACACTTTAAAGAAAACTCCATTAATGGTGACAAAGGAAGCTTGTGAGAAGAAAGAAGAAATCAAAGAAAGCTTAGATTTTAGTAAGTTTTTCCAACTTGCTATTAGAAAGGAAAATGTTCCTTAGGATCTAGGCTTTAACATATGATGTTCTTAGGTTATTTCTTTCTTTATTCCTTGTGTTTTTGTTGATGGAAGTTTTGATGGAAGTGTTGAGCATGTATAATGGAGAAAGCTTGTGACTATTGTAGTTATAAGTATTCTTTTATGGTTTTGGAAACCTTGTTGCTAATCTAGAGTTGTTGACCCACTCTTAGATGACCTAGATTTTTCTTGATTGAGTGTTTCATTGTGTTGAGACTTTGATTGGATGGAAGAAACATGATTAAAGTAATTGATTTAACCAATTTGGTCTAATTTGTCCAATTTGAAGAAATTGAAAAATTAGGGTTCTTGACCAATTCCAAATTTGGGCATTTTCATATATGTTGAGCATTTGGGTGTGTATATGATGCATGCAAAGTTTCATGTTGATTGGATTACATCTTGATGTGTTTTGAAGCATGAAATGACAAAGTGCACAATTTGGCACCAAATGGTGCATTCGGCCAAGCACTTGAATTTTGGGTTTTTTTGTAGCTTTTGGTGTTTTGATGTTTTGAACATGCTAAGTTCATCTTAGAAATGATTTAGAATCATTCAAAATTGATTGGATCAATTTCGGACTAAAATGGACACAAAATACCATATAAGGGTAATTTGGTAATTTCACTTGAATATGATTCATTTGAAATTTTGTTCATAATTTGATTATTGGGCAATTAAATAAATATGTTTATTTAATTAATCCAAGAAAAAGTTTTGAAATCAGAAGATATGATCTTCCGCCGCTTCCGCTGCGTTACCGGATTCTGCCCCTAAAAACCCCAACAAAATGGTATCAGAGCGAGTCTGATTCTAGGACTCCATAAATGATTAGCTTGTTTTATTCAATGTTTAATCATGTTTTCTTGACTTTATACATGCATGTTATAATCTAATTTGATTAGATTTAGGGTGTATGACACTTAATGGAATATCCCCGCTTAATAAGGTTTATAGTAACTAGTATTTGGAATACTTGTTTCTTGGTCCGTCTTGTCAATACGGTTTATAAATATCTTTTCGTTGACTACATCCGAGACCGTGCCTCTGCTGTGAGGATGTAGCTGATAGAAATTTATTTATGCCGAATGTATATTAGATACTAGATAAATTCAAGCGAAAGCGGAATCCTGAACGTGCCCTAGCTGTCAGGGTTACGCAAGTAACTTGAGTTTATCATTGACAAGTTTAACCTTGGTACGTCTCCTTGTGGGCCTGCCTTCGCAGCGACAACGAGAAACGGCCAGGACCGGAACCTCGGAGTCACTAGTGAGTGATTGACAATTAGTTGTCTACCTGTGAATATACGTAGGCGAGACCGTGCCTCTGCTGTGAGTCGAAATATATTCATGGGGTCCTCTTTCCACTATGGAATTCGATTTAATTATTGAATTCTCGTCTTTCCGTTGGGGATTACGGAATTACGTAAAAATAGTGGGAGGCACTGCTAAGTTTAAAATATTCCATAACTTAGGCAGTGTATGTTATTATGGAAATTGCCGCTTGTTTGTTTCCTTATTCTATTGTTTATATAGAATTAAACTTTTATTTACTGCACACATATTTTGATATGTTATCTGACTAGACTCTTGGTTGCAGTTATTCTAGAATAGGTTCTAGATACTAATAGACTAGGATATTAATAGATTAGTCTAAACCATCTGGAACTGTTGTTCCGATTTTCTTGAAAAATAAAGATGGTTAATGACTTAGTTTCTAAGTCATAATAGATAATCTAGATAGATATCCCCTTTAGGATATAATACTTTAGAGACAATAGTTTCTTATGCAGTAAAAATTGACTTGAATTAGTTCATGTCTCGAGATTCTTGACTGGCATTTAGAAAGCCCTATTAGGTATTTGTTTATCTAATAATGACGTTTCTAAGCTTTAATTACCTTTAGAGGTAATGTGTCTGACACAATTTGCTAATCAGTTATTTACAATTGTTGTGAATAGTTGAATGCAAATAGTAAAGCTAAAGAAATGAGATGCGTATATTTGTGTATAGAAAATATCGATTTTCATAATACTACAACTATAGGTATTGGATACCAGATCTCCCGTCTAGTTATTTGAAATATTGGTTAACGATTGTTTTGATATTTGATATCGGAACTTGCGACTATTGGATAGTCACTTGTTCTTTATAAACAATTGTTACATATTTTATAATAACTAGTAGTGTCATTGACGTAGAGATAAACATTAAGAAAAATTATTCGGTAAAGTAAATAATTTAGAACGGTGCTTTATGGGTTTAATCACTTAAGCATTGGATGTTTATTCCGTATGGTGAAGGATGGTTTGATACTAGATCACACCACATATCCTTATCCATTTAATGAATATTGTATTCAGAAAGTGATTAAGATCTCGTTTAACCAATGATTGTCGTTGGACCACCAGATTTATTTAACTGATACATTGGATGTATGTAGTTTAATGAATAATAATTGCTTAAGGTAGTTTTCTATACTTCGTAACTTAGTTGATGAATTGTCATAACTTAGTTATATGTTTCTGAAGGAACACATATTGAAAGTCTTGAAAGTATCAAGTACTTTCAATCCGTTCTGATGAAACGTAGATTGAACATTTTTGACTTGTTCAAATATATTCAATCTAAAGGTTTTAGAGAATTCTATCCTCAAAATTCATAACATGTCTTTGAACTGTTCAAAGATCTTTGATACGATCAAACGTATGAATTTAAAGCAATTAGTTCTAAGGTTATTTAGTGAATATGATTCATATTCAATATTGTTCTTCCATGATTCCATCTTGATGGAATTGAGTAGTGGGAGCAATCGAATCTTATATGATTTGATTCGTCTGATATTAAATGTTACCGAATTAGTTTCAATACTCTTGGGGTTATGCTCCAGTAACACTAATTCATCTCTTTAATTAATGTTCCATTATTTTCTACAGTTGCATATATGATATGTATAGGTAGAAAATTTGAATCTTGAAAAGTTTGAGATTTCAATCTTTCTTTTATATAATAGTTATATGATGGAAATTACTTACACCTCGGAGGTATAAGTAAAAGTTTATCGTTTATTCTGTTTAATAGAATATTGTATTCTATTTAATAGAATATCTTTCCTACGATTCTAAGTAATAAAATCGTTTTATTACTTGGTGTGTAACATCAGATGTTAACTATTGTAGAAAAGACTTGACTTATTGAAGTCAAATGTGAGAATGATAAATTATAAATGGAACTATGTAATTAATAAGATGAAACAACCCTTATACATCTTCCGTGCAAGTCCAATAGGATAACAGAATCATTCACGAGTATTTGATACTTAATGGTTCCGTTGTTTTCTTATTGAAGAAAAATTATCCTATGACTTTTAATGGAAGCGATATTTGATATCGATTCTGGAAGTTCACCATTGAACCTTAGATCTAAGATTGTTCATAGCTTACTATGATCAAGTTTTGAACTTGATTACGCTTTCATTATGAATTAGTTCATGATATGTGCTAATTGTTTGCACAACGGAAGCAATGTGAGCTTATTAAAGGTTTGACCTTTATAGTATGACAGTGAGAAAAGTTATACTCAGCAATCTATTGTAGATTTGAGAAAACTTATCTCTAGTCACACTAATTGAACAATTAAAGATATATGGTTAATGTTGATAATAAACTGTATATTTTAGCTAAAGAATGCAAAGTGGCGTTTTTGGATGACTTATTCAGATAAGAGATCAGTTGTGTTCCTTATTTGAAGAGTTCATTCTGAAATGGCCCTAGAGTTTGTGTTCTGCTGAGATCGCAGTTTAGTGTGCTAGCTTATAGAGCCTATTGTAGACTCGGATAAGTCTTCCAGAAATATGTGTCTCTATTTTTGATATCGTCAGATTGTCTGATCTTGTCAAAGTATATAGAATACATATGTGATTAGAAGGGTTAGTGGCAGCGTACATATTACTTTCTAGTGTTATATATCTTAACGACATTGTCATTATTATAGTAATAATGAGATGTTTGTGAGGTAAAAGATTTACCTAAGTCTTCTTTACTCCGTGAAAGCAGTGGAGTAGTCTCTGTTATATTTGATATAAAGTTTTATATAAGATATAAAACCAAGAGACTTGTGAGATACTCATAGTCGTATTACATTAGATATGATCTAATGAAAGACATAACAAGGCTATCTGTATGACATTTAGTATAACTGTTCGACAGTTATTGTGTGTCTTATATAAAGTATTCATTTTTCGCAATGGATGATTCCTTTTTCGAAAGATATATTGATTAGAATGTCTAATCAATCTTATGTATCATTTGATGATGATAATAAATACTTTATAATGTGCGATTGTAGATATTGATTTAATCGTAATTGTTACGAGTTATTTTGACATCCTATAGACCATATGATGGATCTTGAAACACGTTCTTTGTGATCTTTGAGATATTGAGAACGAGTTTCTAATTCATGGAGAATATAGTCTGCAACCATTAGAGTCATATTAGTTTTGAGACTAATTATGACGTTAGACAGTCTACGTCATAAAGAGTCACAAAAGATGCAGTGGGAGTGTCACGAAGGATTCTACTATATAGTGGAATCAAATGCAACTTTTGAAGTATTGACTTATGAAGTTGCATAGTGACCTTTTAAATTAGAAGTTTTTGAATTGTTATTGTGCTTGCGGTTGTCTTCATAGTATCTTGGATTTGATCCTTAAATACTTGGACAACTCAGTAGCTGTAGCACAATACTGATGTAGCATCAGAATCATATTAATGTATAATCTAGATTCTACAAAATATGAATGATGCTGACTATGGGAAACGATGGAGTTTGTTTGACAAACTCAATATATCATAGCGGACTTGTTTTTGTTGTCTACCTCTTAAGTACTGGGTGAGCTTTTGAGGACCATGTGCATACGATGCACATTGAGACGTGTATATGATACCGTGGATTGGCACTAGAGCAAGTGGGAGAAATTGTTGGGGTTGGTGCTCAGAGCGCCAATCCGGGCCGTATTTATGTCTGATTCATGAATACAAACATCCCCTTATTCCATAATATTACTTATTTATGGTTGCACCTCTTGTTCTTATATACATATTCGATCTGATTACGATTAGATTGAAACTAAATATGGTTTAGTGATATGTATATATTAGACAAAGGCCCGATAATATATAATGCAGTACACAGTTACAAAGTTAGTTTGTAATTGACATTGGGAAGTGTCACTGCTATGAATATTATCAAACATAGTTCCTGGTCAAGATTTGCTAACACGGGTCGGTTAGTCAAATCCGTTGAGACCAGTGCATGTCGTATATCGAGACTTGGTCCGATGGTTTATCCCAATGAACCATGAGTCTGGGGAGACTCGTATAGACGTGTAGGTGTTTATAGTGGATAAACACTGAACGGCTCACCGAAGATTCTTAATGGATGGTACGCCAACGTCAATAAGAATCTTCTCGGGTTGAGTAGCATAGTGGTCCTTCGACTTGAGACACCACTGTGGATGTATGAGACATCCTCCACACTTAGATGGCAGTCACGTCACCGATCTATTTAGATCAGACCTCCGCCTGTTCGTTGGGTGTGGATCGATCCTCAGGATATCCTGTGTGTGTCAAGATAGGATCCGTCAGTTCTGTGTACAGAGCATAGGTAGTCCATATATTATTAGCAGTCTGTTAAATCTGTGGCCACAGTATACATCGGAAGTAAGTTCCGAGTGTTATTTAAAGATTGCTAATAGATACGTCGACGAGATAATACCTATAGAGATTTGACGTTTACATCTATATCTCTGGGATTATCTGGATACCTGTGACGGAGGGATTATACGTATGCAATGACCTCGACCTGTATGATTCAGCTAGTTTATCCGTGATCGTCATAATCTACGGGTGGATAGATTATGTACATGAAATTGGATTTCGTGACGGATATACCTGAATCTAGAGAGTCTCAATAATGAAACATACTCGTAGAGCACTAGAGCAACATTTATGAATAATGATGATTATTTATAAATCGTTTAAACGTTAAACGAAAAATACATGCGAACGGGCCGAACCGTCATTTCCTAATTAATGTGTATTGTATTTAATATATGATATTATTAAATACACATTAATAAATAGTCAAATAAAGGTATTTGACATATATCATCAATATATGTATTTGAGATATTTAAAGTAAATATAATACATATATTTGTATTTAATTAATTATTTAATTGTTAAATGATTAATATAATTAAAATATAAATATATCACCAAATGATAAAGTTAGGAAATGATTATAAGTGTAAATGTTTGACTTTACATTAAAGGAAAAGGTTGTCAAATTGAATTTGACTTCCTTGGATATTTGTTTTAATTGTTAAAATTGAAATATCCATTTCCTTATTTATTTGATAAATTCGGCCACAACACTTAAAGATATAAAAGTTATATTTTTTTATTTGTTGCAATTGTTGACTTAGTATAAATATCAATAAAGTGGTTTTTTAGATATTTATACATAAAGTTAGACAAATTCAAATGAAATGAAATTGAAAATAATTTGGTAAATGCTTATGGTGAAATTCGGCCAAAGGGTTATTTTTGCCTCAAGTATATATTGTTTTCATTTCATCTTCATTTACTAACCTAATACACTTTAAAGAAAACTCCATTAATGGTGACAAAGGAAGCTTGTGAGAAAGAAAGAAGAAATCAAAGAAAGCTTAGATTTTAGTAAGTTTTTCCAACTTGCTATTAGAAAGGAAAATGTTCCTTAGGATCTAGGCTTTAACATATGATGTTCTTAGGTTATTTCTTTCTTTATTCCTTTGTTTTTTGTTGATGGAAGTTTTGATGGAAGTGTTGAGCATGTATAATGGAGAAAGCTTGTGACTATTGTAGTTATAAGTATTCTTTTATGGTTTTGGAAACCTTGTTGCTAATCTAGAGTTGTTGACCCACTCTTAGATGACCTAGATTTGATCTTGAGTTGTTTCATTGTGTTGAGACTTTGATTGGATGGAAGAAACATGATTAAAGTAATTGATTTAACCAATTTGGTCTAATTTGTCCAATTTGAAGAAATTGAAAAATTAGGGTTCTTGACCAATTCCAAATTTGGGCATTTTCATATATGTTGAGCATTTGGGTGTGTATATGATGCATGCAAAGTTTCATGTTGATTGGATTACATCTTGATGTGTTTTGAAGCATGAAATGACAAAGTGCACAATTTGGCACCAAATGGTGCATTCGGCCAAGCACTTGAATTTTGGTTTTTTGTAGCTTTTGGTGTTTTGATGTTTTGAACATGCTAAGTTCATCTTAAAAATGATTTAGAATCATTCAAAATTGATTGGATCAATTTCGGACTAAAATGGACAAAATACCATATAAGGGTAATTTGGTAATTTCACTTGAATATGATTCATTTGAAATTTGTTTCATAATTTGATTATTGGGCAATTAAATAAATATGTTTATTTAATTAATCCAAGAAAAAGTTTTGAAATCAGAAGATATGATCTTCCGCCGCTTCCGCTGCGTTACCGGATTCTGCCCCTAAAAACCCCAACAGATATCACCAGTGTTAAGAGGTAGATCGCTATAGATATGGTGCAAATGGCTAGGGAAAGAAAACCCAACAATTATGAAAGAAAAAAACCAAGGCCAGATACTCCTTGTAATGGAATCTGCGAATGGAAGAAACCAGGTCCAAACTGTTGGACAATTATGACCCATAGCATCACTATTTGTACAGATCATGGTGTTGTTGTACAAATTAACTATGTGACAAAGAAAATTGCTCTTTTATTATTTGTAATTAGATTACCAAGATATATAAATGATAAAAGGTACTTATGATTAGTTCCGGATTGAGATGATATGAGACAGTATCAATCCACGAAGGTTTAATCATTAAATATCCCTAGTCGTAGTATTATCAAGATTGGAAATCGATAATGCGAAATAAACTAGTATTACACTTGTGCGCGTTGTGGGAGCATAACGGCATAGTTCTCATATATTTAAGTATTGGCAAAACGGCCTGAAGAATGTGTGACGCACGCGAGCTGTTTTGCAAATTTATTCACTTCCTGGCGAACAAACAACGAAAGCGAGTTCTCTGGAAGGTTTCATTCGAACAGAATTCCGAACGTCTAAAGCACGAGAAGCCTCTGCTCAACTTCATTCGAACGTAATTACGAACGTGCCACGAACGAGCTTACTCTAAGTACTTGTCCTATTGCTACGAGTACTTCAAGATTCATTACAACTCAATTAAACTTGTTTTGATACGGACACCGCCAACAAACTGGAACTAACACATAACAATTACTGAGTGCCGGGAGCAATACTCGTGAAACACTCAAAATTTTCTCTGCCATGAATTATGCAAACTTTCAGTTCACAATTATTCACCCTCGCTCGCTGTGATAGGTAAAAGAAAATACTCATGACGAGAGTGTAAGATTGAAAGGAACGTCTCCCAACCATTGACCTCCCTGAAGCAATGCCGCAACAGTGAATTGTTGAGCTTGATTCATGTCAATCACTTGGACACCAGGCCACTTCACCCTATCCTTGGTCGAGGCACCGGCGCCGTAATTGTTATACTTCAGGAATCTAAAGCCTTGCATTAAGACATGAGTGCCGTTGTCCCATGGCAAGTATCCCTCTGGATCAATGAAATCCTCAATACTATTTTCCAAGAAAACAGTGGTCGCAAATGGCCCCCATGGTCTGCCCAAGTATGATTTGATCTTCTTTCTGTCAGGCCAGAGCTTTGAATCTGGAAAAAGCTTACAGTTTTGGATGACCAATGAAGTTGTCTGGCTCTTCAAGTCCCTGCCATGAGCGGTCAAAATGTTGTGGGTTCGATTAGTCGGCCTCCTCGAGATGATCCAGGAGTTCTGGATAATGGCTGTGGCATCACCGAAGATGAAATCCATTGTGCCAGTAATGATGCAATTATGGTAAAACTGGCGGTAAGCATGTGCATACAAAGTCTGTTGGAACCCATCAACCCTGCAGTCAATGATTGCTGCTTTGTCAGCTCGGACAAGGAGAGCCACAGCCTTCTCCGCCTCAGGGCCAGCAGTATTGGCGAATCCCATGCTCCTAGCAATGAACCCTTCTCCAGCGGCAACTGAAAATAACGTTGACACCAATTAATAAAAGGGAGAAAATCCTATAGGTCCTTAACTTTTTTTTATTGTTAGAATAGTATGGAGTTGATGGTAAATTTAAAAAAAAAAAAAAAGAATTATGAATAATGAGAATCTGCTCATCAAGGAGTGTGCCAAAAGGAGATGGAACATACATCGTTTGGGAGCGAGTCTAGAGATGGCCTTATATGTGTAGGCTATTCCAGAAAATCTATGCATTTTCTTCAATATTGTACATTTCCAGTTTTAAAACAGTCGAAGACACCAGTGGTGGTGCCGGAATGTTCACAATAAACTCCCAAGAGGCGGCTCTCCATGGTGCCGGCTTGTTTTCTGTTGCCACCGAAACAGGGTTGGCGTTGCCGAGCAACAAGGAAAGTACTAGTGAATAGGTTCTCCCACCCTAAAGATAGCTCAAACTTAAGGTTTGATCCCATACAAAGCACAACCTAATTTTAGAAAAACCGGAATCCTATAAGAGAAAAAAGTACATGCTATTAATAGCACATCATCAGTTCAATTGTTGAGGAAATTAAGTTGGACAAAGTCTTGTATCCTTTTTGGCCTCTCTTTCTGTCTCCGGTCCGGAGGGCTTGTTCTTCGGAGACAATATGAAAGAATAAAACCGAAAACTGGAAAGAAAAAAATAAAACGTTAAAATAAAATATAATAAAATGAATATAATCAAAATATTGTATCGGCGTTTTCTCTCCTCCTCATCGTCAGTGTTGGCATCTCAGTCATAATTGCAATCACCAGTAGTAGTATCCCAGCCGACGTTAAACGTGCCGTGAAAATTTCACCGAGAAGGAAGGCCGTAAGCCAATTATGTGCACCTACTGGTTTCACGGATTTATGCGTTGAAACCCTTAACAAAGCAAATACTTCTGACATCAAGGAACTTATCAAAGCCATGTTCATTAGCTCACACACAGCCATTGCCACATTGTACGACTCAGCTGACACCATGTTTTTGGACCTCAACAAAACAATATCTGAGGGCCTGCAGCCATCCACAGCAAAGAGTATGCTATTAACCCACCATACTTTTTATTTTCAGACTTGGATTCGGTCCTAATACTGGGATTTTTACAAATTGTAATTGATAGCTTTTACGTGTGGCAAAATATTATAGAAAGATTAAAACAACTCAGATCCAAATTCAAATTTGAGAATGCTTTAGTAAGTTGTATAATTTGAAATTGTAGGGGATCGTTTTGCACTATTAGGCTTGTCAGAATGCCAGGATTTACTGGAAATCGCTATGGTGGATCTTCAGAAAGCGGTTGCCATCGTGGAAGAGACCCAAATAACAGACATAAATGGTCTGCAGGCGGACGATATAATGGCTAAGTTGAACGCGGTTATCACATTTCAAAAGACATGCCTTGATGGGTTCAATTGGGAAACTAATACTGAGAAGGAAAAGCTAATGGGTCCCATGCAAGAATCCAGACAACTGGGTAGCATCGCTTTGACTACAATAAATAACTTGCCCAAGCATCTCACATATTTCCGTATCAATAAGCCCAAAAACAATCATAATCGCCGGCTTCTTCAAGACGGCGACGATATTGCCGGTGTTCATAAATATCCTTCCTGGTTCTCGGCTTCTGACCGTAAGCTTATGGAGGAAATGAACTGGAAGCCTAACGTTGTTGTTGCCAAGGATGGTAGCGGACAGTTCAAGAAAATCCAGGAAGCTGTTGATGCCTACCCAGATGATTTGGAAGGCCCCAGATATGTCATTTATGTTAAGGCTGGCGTTTACAAGGAGCGAGTTGTTATCCTTCGTAACCAAACCAATGTGTTCATTTATGGTGGTGGCAATACCAAGACCTTTGTCACCAATGATCTTATGAGTTCCTCAAACGACAGCGCCACCAATACTGCCACATTTTGTAAGACCAACTTGATGAGCAGATTCTCATTATTCATAATTCTTTTTTTTTTTTTTTTTTTTTAAATTTACCATCAACTCCATACTATTCTAACAATAAAAAAAAGTTAAGGACCTATAGGATTTTCTCCCTTTTATTAATTGGTGTCAACGTTATTTTCAGTTGCCGCTGGAGAAGGGTTCATTGCTAGGAGCATGGGATTCGCCAATACTGCTGGCCCTGAGGCGGAGAAGGCTGTGGCTCTCCTTGTCCGAGCTGACAAAGCAGCAATCATTGACTGCAGGGTTGATGGGTTCCAACAGACTTTGTATGCACATGCTTACCGCCAGTTTTACCATAATTGCATCATTACTGGCACAATGGATTTCATCTTCGGTGATGCCACAGCCATTATCCAGAACTCCTGGATCATCTCGAGGAGGCCGACTAATCGAACCCACAACATTTTGACCGCTCATGGCAGGGACTTGAAGAGCCAGACAACTTCATTGGTCATCCAAAACTGTAAGCTTTTTCCAGATTCAAAGCTCTGGCCTGACAGAAAGAAGATCAAATCATACTTGGGCAGACCATGGGGGCCATTTGCGACCACTGTTTTCTTGGAAAATAGTATTGAGGATTTCATTGATCCAGAGGGATACTTGCCATGGGACAACGGCACTCATGTATTAATGCAAGGCTTTAGATTCCTGGAGTATAACAATTACGGCGCCGGTGCCTCGACAAAGGATAGGGTGAAGTGGCCTGGTGTCCAAGTGATTGACAAGAATCAAGCTCAACAATTCACTGTTGCGGCATTGCTTCAGGGAGGTCAATGGTTGGGAGACGTTCCTTTCAATCTTACACTCTCGTCATGAGTATTTTCTTTTACCTATCACAGCGAGCGAGGGTGAATAATTGTGAACTGAAAGTTTGAATAATTCATGGCAGAGAAAATTTTGAGTGTTTCACGAGTATTGCTCCCGGCACTCCGTAATTGTTATGTGTTAGTTCCAGTTTGTTGGCGGTGTCCGTATCAAAACAAGTTTAATTGAGTTGTAATGAATCTTGAAGTACTCGTAGCAATTGGACAAGTACTTAGAGTAAGCTCGTTCGTGGCACATTCGTAATTACGTTCGAATGAAGTTGAGCAGAGGCTTCTCGTCCTTTAGACGTTCGGAATTCTGTTCGAATGAAACCTTCCAAAGAACTCGCTTTCGTTGTTCGTTCGCCAGGAAGTGAATAAATTTGCAAAACAGCTCGTGTGCGTCACACATTCTTCAGGCCGTTATGCCAATACTTAAATATATCAGAACTATGCCGTTATGCTCCCATAGTTAAGTTGAACAAGTGTATTATTTGCTAGATCGATTGGACTCTAATTGGCGAATGGTAGTTAAAACAATTCATCGTAACATATTATTAGTTTTTGTTTATCTATTGATATGAGATTAATATACACTAATATATTTGTTTTTGTACAAATGCAGATGATTATTTTGTTGGTTGAAAAGTAAAGGACAAGACAAATGAGAAGTTAGTTCATTCGATGAATGTTTTCGTTGATGACCTTCACCATATGTTCAAAGTCTTTTTTGTAGTTTGGATATAGAATGTTGTTGATGGTGTTTTTAGGCACTATGGTATTTAAGACAGCACGACAGGGGCAAAAGGGTAATTTTCTCCTTGGTCAAAGATCATTAATACCGACCCGACCACATGAGTGAGTGGCCGAGAACTTTATGATCCGATAACCGACCACTTTGGTTCAGATGACCGAGCACTATCAGATCGGTAGCAGCATTCTCAGCACAAATGACCATCATGACCGACCACATGAAGACCGAGCATATGGCAAGACATGATCGGGAAATAAGGCATTCTATCCATATGAGATAAGATAATAAGTATCCTACTTTCATGGGGTAAACTAGTAAGTCAATGTCCTAGTATGATAAAGGAAGTAAATGTAGTTTTTGACTAGGAATCATTATGGAAAAAGGGAATAGTTTTGACTAGGAAACTCTTGTACAAATATGAATATGATTTCTGTATTATTATAAATAGAAGGGTAGAGCATATGTAAAGGATCATCTGAAAATCATCACAAGAGTGAGAGATTAGTGTCATAGAGCTCTGATTTGTAAAAGCAAAGAGGAGATCTGAGGAGTGAATTTGAGTAATAAAAAGTACCATCCTGTTCTTGCCCGTGGACGTAGGTCGGATCCCAAAATCCGCCGAACCACGTTAAATCACCTTGTCTGATTGGCGTATTTTCTTGTTTTCCGCTAAATTTGCCTTTGGTCCCCCATAACCAAACAAATTCACAGTTGGAGGAGGATTTCCTCGGGAGTGATATTCCAATATTACCCTGAGACCAAAATCAACCGTCAAACAGTAGGCGCCGTCTGTGGGGAACTTCACAAAAAGCAGTTCACGTGATAAGACAAATGGCGGAGGACGGAAATCACCAACCAGGAGGTCCGGCAATAGACTGGATGAAAAGAATGGAAGATGGGATGAGGTCTATGATGGATCGACTAGAAAGAATGGAAGGAGCAAACAACGAGAGAACTGAAACCGAGGCCGGACAGAGGAGAGAAAGAGGGAAAAGAGTAGTAGATATAAGCGAAAACGAGGGACCTAGAAAGAGAGGACCCTATGGGATAAGATCTAAAGTGGTAGGAAGAGAGCCACGATCATAAGACACATGGGAAGAAGAAGAGGAGGAACAATCACCCTCCTCCTCTGACAGATTTTACAGCTCCGAGAGGGAAGACAGAAAGTATAGCGAAGACGTACAGGAGACCCCCGGGCTCAAAGAACGCCACGCCCGGAACGATAGGCGAACAGAAGGACACAGAAGGCGACACAGGGGCATAACCCGTGAAATAAAGTCTTGGCTAAGAAAGAGATGACCAGATGGGAAGAAGGCCTCAAGATCGGCGCGGGAGACACCCGAGGCGAGGAAGAGGGGTCTCCCCTTACGGAAGAGATAAAGTCAGCACAGTTCCCGAAGCGATTCAACATGCCGACCATGGCACCATACAAAGGCCACTCCGACCCAAAATCCCACATCGAAAACTTTGTCCTCCTGATGGAAGTACAGGGAGTAACGGGCGACGCCTTATGCAAAGTTTTCCCCCTAACTCTGGCCGGACCGGCCATCCTATGGTACAGAAGCCTAGCCCCAAGGAGCATCAGCAACTTCGCACAACTGAGGAAGTCATTCATACGACACTTCAAAGGGGCATGCGTCCAAAGAAATGTGGGAGAAGAGACTGATGAAGTGAGAATGATGAGATGAGCGTGATGAGGAAATTTATTGAAAGGTACCACAATTTGGTGCTCGAGGTCGGAGCGTACGAGTCATCGGAAGCGCTAGAAAGTCTCAAGGGAGGTCTGAAGGTCGGGAAGTTGTGGACTCACCTGAGGATCCAAGACACCCCCGACTACGCCACCGCTCTGGAGGTGGCCCGAAAATTCATTTTGTTGGAGAACGAAGAGAAAGCATCCCGGAAAGGGAACACCATCAAAGAAAGAACCGCAAGGGAGGGTGCCCCCCGCCGGACAGAAAGAGAATCCAGAAGACCACCCCCAAAGCACAAAGAATTCAAACCACTGCACCGGGACAATCAAGAGAGGAGGGCGCCGACCCAAGTGAACCATGTAGTAAGGGAAGATGCATACATTCCCCTGAAGAAACCATTGGGACAAATCGTCATGGAGATCCAGGGGAAAGACATCTTGGTAGAACCCGACCAAAGGAGATTCCCTCCGGACAAAAGGAACCTAAAAGCTTATTGTGTGCACCACAACTCCAAAGGACATCCAACAGACGGATGCAAAGATCTGCGAGAACAAATGGAAGATCTAGCACGGAACGGGTACCTAAACAAATACATTGACCACGAGGTCATGACCGCCAGACAAAGAGCACGCGGTCGTCAAATAAATATCATCACAGGAAGAAGAACGCTGGCCGGAAACTCTAACCGGTCAAGGAAAGATTACACAGAACCCGAGGACCGGATATCCTAGAAACAGAACAGGGCAAAGGGCTACCGAGAGGCCGGTCAGTACCAATAATGTTCACCGAGGAGGATACCCGAGGAGTAAGTTTCCCTCATGACGATGCATTGATAATCAAGGCAGTCATCGGCGGGTCAGAAGTAGACAGAATCCTAGTGGACCCCGGGAGCGCAGTGGATATAATTTCCAGAGAAGCGCTGGACAACCTAGGGGTAGAATATGCAACCCTTACCAATGATAGCACCCCCTTATACGGTTTCGGAGGAGCAGCCGTTATCCCACTGGGAAGAATACAGTTGGCAATAACTGTCGGGACACATCCCCGGACCCGGACGATCATGACAGACTTCACTGTGGTAGACTGCATGAGTAGTTACCAGGCCATCGTCGGACGACCCTTCATGATGAAAACGAAAGCTGCGATGTCCTGCTACCACCTAAAACTGAAATTCCCCACCCGGGAAGGGATTGGAATTGTGGGCGGAAGCCAGAAAACAGCTCGCAGCTGCTTCGCAACTCTCTCACGAGAAACTCTATGCATCGCAGAAGACAGTCGAAAACGACAAAGGAACCAGGGAGAAGAAGAAGAAGACAAGGCCAGGCGTTTGGCCGAACAAAAGTGCTCGACTCACAACAGCCGAGGAAACCGAGGAGAGAGAACTTTACGGAACAGGTCCCGAGATTACAAAATGGGCGGTCGGTATCAAACAATGCCCACCAATGAACCAAATATAAAGTTTTTTTCTCAAAGTATTACGCAGAAGAACTGTAAGGAGGACAGTATGTCCCCAAATATGAATAAAACATTTTTTTATCCGTTTTCTAAAAAAAAAACAAAAAAAAAAAAAAAAAACAAAATTGAAAGACATATTCAAAGACATGGGACATACTCAAACGCCCACTACATAAAGACAGTCGGGCGCCAAGGCCCATTGAACCATCAGCTCGAGACTGGATCTTATCCCGCCGGGGTCGTTCAGCTCGGGGTCGGGTATATCCCACCGAGTCAGCCCTTCGGACTGGGGACGTAACATTCCCCAAGATCCAAGTGCCTTTTTCTACTCGGGGTCTGGTATATCCCACCGAGTCAGCCCTTCGGACTGGGGACGTAACATTCCCCCAGATCCAAGTGCCTTTTTCTACTCGGGGTCGGGTATATCCCACCGAGTCAGCCCTTCGGACTGGGGACATAACATTCCCCCAGGTCCAAGTGCCTTTCTCAGCTCGGGGTCGGGTATATCCCACCGAGTCGGCCCTTCGGACTGGGGACATAACATTCCCCCAGGTCCAAGTGCCTTTTTCTACTCGGGGTCGGGTATATCCCACCGAGTCAGCCCTTCGGACTAGGGACGTAACATTCCCCCAGGTCCAAGTGCCTTTTTCTACTCGGGGTCGGGTATATCCCACCGAGTCAGCCCTTCGGACTGGGGACGTAACATTCCCCCAGGTCCAAGTGCCTTTTTCAGCTCGGGGTCGGGCTATGTCCCACCGAGGCATGCTCCTTTGGACTGGGGAGGTAACATTCCCCCAGAGACAAGTGTTTCATTCAGCTCGGGGTCCCCAGGGACATACTCGATGCATAGGATCCGTAAGAAGCATAGCACGGGGAGGGATGATACCCCTGTGACGATTGCTTGCTCCAGTGTTACCGAACACTCTCTGATCCTCACTTACCCGATGTAATGGATCCGTGGGAAAGCATAGCACGGGGGATAGTGATGCCCCCGTGACGATTGCTAGCTCCAGTGATGCCGGGCCTAAGGAGGAATGTGCCATTAGTATCCCGGACACTCTTTGATCCATTCATCACCTCGGATCCGCGAGAGATGCAGCACGGGGATGAGTGGTGCCCCTGTAGCGTGTTCCTACTCCAGCGTGGTAAGGAGGAGCCCTCATATGATACACAGGCTCCCCAGTGAACCGACGTGTAGAGGATGTGCCCTTACCAATCAAACGCTCTATTTGATCCGAATCCTGGTTCGCCGGGACACTGAATTGAAAGATTCAGAATTGTGTTTTGGAGGCCTCAGGCAGGACGCTGTTTTGAGGCATCCGTGCTGTTGTTTACATTTGTAAAAAGTTTTCTTTTGGGACCAGTGCCGAGTCACCCCCCACCTTTTTGGTCTTGTTTTTCAAAGTTTTGATTTTGTTTTTCGCTGGTCTGGCAAGGGGACGCCCGTGCCAGATTCGGTAGGGCTTCACAAGGTTGATTCAATTCCCTTCTGAGCAAGTCCCAAAGATTACCTGGCACAGGGCTGGATTCGTTCCGCCGATGGCACTTGTTTATTCAGCTCGGGGCTGGATTCGTTCCGCCGATGCCACTTGTTTATTCAGCTCGGGGCTGGATTCGTTCCGCCGAGGCCACTTATTTATTCGGCTCGGGGCTGGATTCGTTCCGCCAAGGTCACTTGGTTTCTCTCAGCTCGGGGTCGGGTTACGTCCCACCGAGTCCGTCCCTTTTGGTCTGGGGACGTAATATTCCCCCAGGGCCAAGCGTTCATCTCAGCTCGGGGTCGGGTCGTGTCCCACCGAGTCCGCCCTTTTGGTCTGGGGACGTAACATTTCCCCCGGAGCCAAGTGTTCATTTCAGCTCGGGGTCGGGTTACATCCCACCGAGTCGGCCGTCGTCAGCATAAGGGCAAAACATTTTCTCCACTGGTAGATATCGGTATTCTCGTTGACTGAGCACATGAAGATAGCAGGAATGACCAGATTTGCAGCCAAGACATTTTTTCTCTGCGGTTCCTGGAGTGACCACCGACGGATTCATCGGCACACCATCTTTTTTATAGTTCCCGGCATCAACTCGCAAACTCATTGTTACCGAGAACTAGGGGACAGATGTTGATGGTGTTTTTAGGCACTATGGTATTTAAGACAGCACGACAGGGGCAAAATGGTAATTTTCTCCTTGGTCAAAGATCATTAATACCGACCCGACCACATGAGTGAGTGGCCGAGAACTTTATGATCCGATAACCGACTACTTTGGTTCGGATGACCGAGCACTATCAGATCGGTAGCAGCATTCTCAGCACAAATGACCATCATGACCGACCACATGAAGACCGAGCATAGGGCAAGACATGATCGGGAAAATAAGGCATTCTATCCATATGAGATAAGATAATAAGTTATCCTACTTTCATGGGGTAAACTAGTAAGTCAATGTCCTAGTATGATAAAAGAAGTAAATGTAGTTTTTGACTAGGAATCCTTATGGAAAAAGGGAATAGTTTTGACTAGGAAACTCTTGTACAAATAGGAATATGATTTTTGTATTATTATAAATAGAAGGGTAGAGCATGTGTAAAGGATCATCTGAAAATCATCACAAGAGTGAGAGATTAGTGTCATAGAGCTCTGATTTGTAAAAGCAAAGAGGAGATCTGAGGAGTGAATTTGAGTAATAAAAAGTACCATCCTGTTCTTGCCCGTGGACGTAGGTCGGATCCCAAAATCCGCCGAACCACGTTAAATCACCTTGTCTGATTGGCGTATTTTCTTGTTTTCCGCTAAATTTGCCTTTGGTCCCCCATAACCAAACAAATTCACAGTTGGAGGAGGATTTCCTCGGGAGTGATATTCCAATATTACCCTGAGACCAAAATCCACCGTCAACAAATGTAAATTTAGATGTGAGACGAAACCAATAACTTTTGATTTTTAAATTATAATTAGTTGGTTATTTCTCTATTTTAATGTAAGAACATAATATATTTTTTTGCTTGTAAATACAAATATTCTATTTATATATATTAATGTATTAAAATTTATATTTTGTATCATTTTACAATACAAAATATCGTATGGTGTAAACAGATTTTGAAATACTCAATATACGTTTTTAGTATTTACCTAATTTTGTCACTAAAAAAAATTACTTTTGGAGGTAAAATGAATTTCGTAATTGAAAGTGACTTTTAGTTGCGAAAATTTCGCAACTAAAAATCTAATATTTTTACCACTAAAAGTCTACTTTTAGTGGCGAAAGTATAATTCGCCACTGAAAGTGACTTTTAGTGGCGGAAATTTCGCCACTAAAAGTCTCCATAATTCGCCAATGAAAGTGGACTTTTAGTGGCGAAAATATTCGCCACTAAAAATCTAAATTTTTCGCCACTAATAATATATCGAATATATTATTTTATCGATTAATTCTAAATTAATCGTTCTCTCTCTTTAAATAATATTTTATCCCAGATAAAACATCTCTGTAATTAATCTTAGATTAATTTTCTCTCTGTTATAATTAATCCCAGATTAATTATGTCCGAGTCATACGTCATTGGTGAATCTTCGTGAAGCGACCTATGAGATCCCTGGATATGTTGGCAGTAAATCTGGTCGTCGGACTATCCGAACACGTACGTACCTAGTACTACATTTTTACCGATTTACGAGACATGGTTGGCTTCTAGCAAAGCACCGTGCCTACCCAATTCTCCAGAAATATTCTTTAAGGAATATGTAATCTGTATCAGGCGTAGTAGACGTAGTATTGCGTATTGCGATCCAGTATCGGATGTCACGTGCTAGGCCTGGGGCTGGAATTGTGTCTGCCCCGTACGAAGCACATATCGGATCTCTCGTAACTAGTCTTTATAATCGGATAAACATGACCTAGTCATATTATCCCGATAGCTGCAGCATACAAGAGTACCAGTTCCGTATCCTACGTGACCATCATCTCCATATGACTGGAGTGAAACTTCCATCTTGACATCACACCCAATACACTACGATTCTCAATATACCCAGAAGAGGCGTACACAGAACCTGTTAAAGCCCTGGACGACCAAAACCAAAGTATATTGATTGTCGCAAGTATTAGCGATGTAAGTCTCAGGTTAAGACCAAATACATCTACCCAGATTCGGACTTCCATAGACACATAGTCATACTACCAATGGAATTTCGAGGGGTCTATCCAGAGCGAAGCTATTTCCGTACCATCGGTAAACACAACCTCCTATTACACTTGCATAAGTATCCAATACTTAAATATATGAGAACTATGCCGTTATGCTCCCACAACGCGCACAAGTGCAATACTAGTTTATTCCGCATTATCGATGTTCAATCTCGATAATACTACGACTAAAGATATTTTAATGATTAAACCTTAGTGGATTAATACTGTCTCATATCTTATTAATCCGGTACTAATCAAATGAACTTTTATCATTTATGTATCTTGGTAATCCAATTACAAATGATAAAAGAGCAATTTCCTTTGTCACATAGTTAATTTGTACAACAACACCAGGTTCTGTACAAATAGTGATGTTATGGGTCATAGTTGTCCAACATTGAGAACATGCACCTTTAAGTATAAACAATATGAATCAAAATAATATATCAAAGTAGTAAGAAAAATCAACACTAGATTTTATTGACGAAGTGGAAAACTCTCACGAGAAAAAAACCACTCAGGGTAGAGATAATGATCACGTAGGATACGGAACGGGTGCTCTTTTATGCTGCAGCTATCGTGATAATATGACTAGGTCATGTTTATCCGATTATAGAGACTAGTTACCAGAGATCCGATATGTGCTTCGTACGGGGCAGACACAATTCCAGCCCCAGGCCTAGCATGTGACATCAGATACTGGATCGCAATAAGCAATACTATGTATACTACGCCTGGTACAGAATATATATTCCTTTAAGAATATTTCTGGAGAATTGGGTAGGCACGGTGTTTTGCTAGAAGCCAACCATGTCTTGTAAATCAGTAAAAACGTAGTACTAGGTACGTACGTGTTCGGATAGTCCGACGACCGGATTTACTACCAACATATCCGAGGATCTCATGGGTCGCTTCTCGAAGATTCACCGATGATGTATGACTCGCACATTATTAATCTGGGATTAATTATAAGAGAAAAAATTAATCTGGGATTAATTACGGAGATATTTTATCAAGGATAAAATATTATTTAAAGAGAGCGAACGATTAATTTGGAATTAATCGATAAAATAATATATTCGATATATTATACGAAATTAGATTTCGACGCGGAATTAAAATTAGATTTTAATTCGGGCGAACGAGTTAATTTAGAATTAATTCGCTAGCGACGTGAATAGTAATTTTGCTAGGCAAAATTATTTAATTAAATTTGATTTAATTACGTCGCAACGGAAAATTCTTTAATTCGGAATTAGCGAACCCGAGCCCGGAAGTGTTTGCGGGCCCACTCGCATTTCGAATTCAAGTGCGGCCCACAAGTCACATCACACATCACATCATTTGTCATTCAAATGATGGATGTCTTGTCACTTTGAGTGATTGACAACCAGTCACTATTCATGAGTGATGTGAGTGGTTGAAGGCTTTAATGCTTGTACCATTTTTTGGTAATTGTTTTTGGTATTTGATTTTTGAAATTAAGTAAACCAAATACACAACACAACACAACTTCTCATCTCTCTCTCTCCCTCCCATTTCGGCCAAGGGCCAAATTCTCTCCTTCTCCATTTTTGACAATGCCGAAAGTTGGAAGAAGAAAATGTGAAGATTTGTTGCAAATTTTCACAAGTGCTAGCACACATTAGGAGTCTTACAAAGGTGATAGGGAAACCCATCTATGAGCATGGAATCCACACTTAAAGCTTGGAGCTTGAAGAACACATGGAGCACAAATTGGAGACCAAAGCCGTGAGCTTCAAGGATGGAGCAAAAAATTTTGTTGTTCCTCACATCGCAAAAGCCGATCAAAGTGAGTATTCCGCAACTTTACTTTGTCGTATTCACACTTATAAATGCTTAAATTGATCTTGGTTTGACCTATAAAACCCAACACAAACCAGCAGGAGCTCGAGCCTACGATCCCGAGAAACCCGGCTCTAGGATTAACACCCCCAATCAACAATGGTCATATAAAAAGAGATGCTACGTATACTGCCCTCACCAGGCCTTTGGCGTAGATTATTCATGGGATACAGGACAAACGACTGCTGACTGAACCCGACACGAGGAGATTCAAGGTGGACAAGAGGGATCAAAGGGTCTATTGCGCCCACCATCAAAGAAATGGACATAGCACGAAGAATTGTAGGGATCTGCAAGAACAAATCGAGGACTTGGTGAGAAATGGCTACCTCAATGAGTATGTTGATCATGAGGTCATGAGAATGAGGCAACACCGATAACAAAAATCATCGGGTCGGATGCCTATCACATGGAGAAGCTAGATGGCATCCAACTCAGCAAGCCAAGGGATGCATAGATGCTGCATAGGTATTTTTCAATAGATCCACTCTTAAAGTGACCCTCAAAGAGTTGTAAGAAGAGTAGTAAATCTCATGAATATGAGTAGGGCTTTCCCTTTTATAAATAAAAACTTGTTCACAAACGCTTGTTTATTATTTGAAAGGGAAAAACTTATTTAATATTCTTGAGAAATACTCACGGTCGAATAAATCAAGAGGTGCATGACATATGGGAATGGCGTGACCCCCCGTGGCACGCCAATTCTCGGTGTCATTATCAAACCTCTGTCACACTTGTCTTATTGTTTTTGTTTATATTTTTTTACACAACTTGGTGTGGGGACGCAACTACCAGTGTTCGTGAGGATCGTCAGAGGTTGAAAATCTTCCCCCAGGTCTGTCTTGGTTATGATTATAATGGCTCAGTGCTTCATTCGTTCTGCTGAGGCCATGTTATTTAGATGGCACAATGAGGGACCACTCCATTGTGGCTAAATGATTATAACTGTTAGTGTCCTAGACATGCCACGGGATCTCTAAGCGTGATTCGTGTGTGAATAAATCAAGAAGTTTGCGGAATAAACTTACATTGATCGGCTTTTACTTTCAAAATTTTTCATGGATGTTGAAGCTTCCAAGCCCTCCTTGTGGTTCCAAACTCATGGGTGAGTATCCCTATCACCTTCATTTGACTCCCTTATGTGCTAGCAAGAACAAATGGAACAAATTTTATCTCCCAAGGAGAAACCAATTTGTCCAAGAGAGAGGAAAGAAATCACCCCTTTGGATGAGCGAAGGCCAATCGGCCATAATGACCAAAAGGCCCTTCGACAATTCAACAAAACAGAAGGAAATCTTCCTTTTTGCTTTCGGCCCTATCAAAGGAAAAATGAGTGCAATTGGCTTTTATTTTGCCAAAATTCCAAGAGCAATAAATGCCCACTGCGCAAAATAAAAGGAATTCAGAGAGCAGTTTTCAAAAATGAAAATGGAGAAGATTAATGGCCATTTATTTTTTAATTGAAAGAGAAGCCATTTTTTTTCGCCCAATTCATTCCTTTTTTTAATTTGAGGCCATTCGGCTAAGAGCCTTATAAGGCCATTCGGCCAAATGCTAAGGGGAGAGAGAGTTAATCATAAAATAAAATGTGTTGACTGTTTAAATAAATATTCAAACACTATTGCCAACCACTTCTATCAATTATAGACAATTGATGTGAGTCATGGGTCTCACCCATTTAATTCTAAATCTAGTTGGCTTTCTCAACACACTTTGGGCTCGGGTTCGTTTAATCCAATTAAACGAATTTTCCGTCGTGGTATAATTAAATCTAATTTAATTAAATAATAATACCCAGTAAAATTATTACGAAAATCGCTCGTGAATTAACTCCAAATTAATTCGTTCGCTAAAATTAAAATCCAATTTAATTTCTCATTGAAATCCAATTTCAATTAATATATCTAATATATTATTTAGCCCAATTAAATAAATTAAATAGTAAAATTTAATTTAACTATTAAATTTATTTTACCGATTAATTCCAAGTTAATCGCGTTATCTCCTCTCGACGAATTTAATCCCAGATAAATTCTCGACGCAATTAATCATAGATTAATTCTTTCTCTGATAATTAATCCCAAATTAATTCTTGCCTTAATTAATCCCAGATTAATTTTCTCTCTCAAAATTAATCCCAGATTAATTTTCTCTCTCATACTTAATCCTAGATTAATCTTGTTCGAGTCAAATATCATCAGTGAATCTTTGGGATGCGACCCAATAGATCTCTGGATATGTTGGCAGTAAATACGGTCATCGGACTATCCGAATACCTGCGTACCCGGTACCACGCACTTACCAATTTACAAGACATGGTTGGCTTCTAGCAAAGCACCGTGCCTACCCAATTCTCCAAAAATATTCTTCTACGGAATATATGATCTTTGTCAGGCGTAGTATACGTAGTATTGTGTATTACGATCCAGTATCAGATGTCACATGCAAGGCCTGGGGCTGGAGTTGTGTCTGCCCCGTACGAAGCATATATCGGATCACAAGCAACTAGTCTCTTTATGATCGGAAAGTCATGACCTAGTCATACTTCCCCGATGGCTATAACACTTAGAGTACCAGTTCTGTATCCCTGCGTGATCATCATCTCCATATGACTGAAGAAATACTTCCATCTTGACATCACACCCAATACACTACGATTCTCAGTATACCCAGAAGAGGCGTACACAGAACCTGTTAAAGTCCCGGACGACCAAAACTAAAGTATATTGATTGTCGCAAGTATTAGCGATGCAAGTCTCAGGTTAAGACCAAATACACCTACCCTGATTCGGACTCTCATAGACACATAGTCATACTACCAATGGGATTCCGAGGGGTCTATCTAGAGTGAAGATGTTTCCGTACCATCGGTAAACAGAACCTCCTATTACACTTGCATGAGTATCCAATACCCAAATATATGAGAACTATGCCGTTACGCTTCCATAACACGTACAAGTGTAATACTAGCCTATTCCGCATTATCGATGTCCAGTCTCGATAATACTACTACTAGGGATATTTAATGATTAAACTTTTGTGGATTAATACTGTCTCATATCTTCTTAATGCGGAACTAATCATAAGGACTTTTATCATTTATATATTCGGGTAATCCAATTACAAATGATAAAAGAGCAATTTCATTTGTCACATAGTTAATTTGTACAACAACACCATGTTCTGTACAAATAGTGATGCTATGGGTCATAATTGTCCAACAATCTCCCACTTGGCCTATAGCTAATCACTCAAGTGTCTAACACTTGAACTATGTACGGGTCGCTCAAACTTCTGTTGAGAAACAGCTTTCGTCAGCGGATTTGTAAGATTATCATCTGATGCGATTTATTCGATCATCATATCGCCACGATGTATGATCGAACGAATAAGATGAATTAGTTAAAGTACATACTTGGATCATTGATGAGACCGTGATTCTTTAGCCTGTGCTGTAGCCTAGCCCAGCTGCTAACAGAATTACTCCCAATCTAATTAGGATTTTTTAGATCCAAAATGCTTCATTTGCTGCCTCAGCTGAAGCAATATTCTGCTCTTGTTGTTTATTCGAGAAAAGTATCTTGCTTGGAAGATTTCCAGCTCACTGTTCCGTTATTCAAACTATATATGTACCCATATTACGACTTACAGTCGTTTTTATCGGTTTGGAAACTTGCAGCGGTGAACCTAGTTACCTCAAGTTCTCATTCCCCATATTTAAAGAAAGCATCATTAGTTCGTCCAAGATACTTAAGGATGTTCTTTACATCAATCTAGTGACCATCACTTAGATTGGCCTGATTGTGTCTACATGTGCTCAAAGCATATGAGACATCAGGTCATGTACATATCAAAATGTACAAACACTGAAAGAGTGTCAGCAGCTTTCTAGATCTATCCCAGTAGATCTTTATTCCTAGAATAAAGCCTGCTTCTCCCAGGTATTCTATGGACAATTTTAATGAAAGCCAAGCTTTCACCGATTATAGTATGGGAATGTTATTGCTAAGAAGAAATGCATCATCAACTTATAGGACATTCATTGTCAGTACGCTCCCACTAACCTTCTTATATACACAAGAATTATTTTCGTTTTGAATTAAATCATATACCATTATGATTACATCAAAACGCTGGTTCCAAGAACGCAATGCTTGCTTCAATCCATAAATGGATCGATTTAACTTGCAAACCTTGTTTACATGTTTTAGCATGACAAAATCGTCAGGATGTTACAAACATCCTCCAAAAGGTTTCCGTTAAGGAAAGCGATTTTGGCGTCCAACTGTCATATTTCCTAAATGAAATATACAGTTATAGCAAGCATTATTCGAATGGATTTAATCGTGACAACAAGTGAAAAAGTTTCGTCGTAGTCGACACTATGTCTTTGACGATACCCCTTCTGTACAAGACTAGCTGTGTACATTTGTTTATTGCCATCCATGTATGTTTTCCTTGAAGACTCATATGGTACCAATAGGCACAATGCCTTCTGGTACATCAACCAGTGTCCAAACTTAGTTGGTATACATGGAATCCATTTCGGACGTCATGGCACTTTGCCATAAAAGGAGTCGATACCTTGTATCACTTCCTCATACGTAGCCGGTTTGTCTTCCTCAATAAGATTGACATCTACATGAGGTGATATCAGAAACCCATACCTCCAAGGTTATTTTCTGACTCTCTCCGACCTACGCAGTTCTTGTGTATTCGAAGATTATTGGTACAGTTTCATCCCTGATGAACTGTTTGTGTTCCGTAAAGGAGTCTGTGCCTGGAACAGTATTACTCTGATTTTTCATCGAGTTTTACTTTCCTCCCACTTACCACTGCATATATGAATTCCTCTTAGGAAAACCGCATGGAGAGCAACAATTACATTGTTCTCTTGTGAGTTGTATAAGTACTATACTTTGGTTTCTCTAGGATAACCAATTACAAATAGGCACTTATCCGATTTGGGTTATAGTTTGGTATCATCCAAATATATGCCCAACATTCCCAAATCTTCAGGAATGAGAAACCCAGTTTCTTTCCTGTTCATATCTAATATGAAGTCTGTCTAACAGATTTTCATGGAACCTTATTCAAAATAAGTATTACACTGTTTAATGCGTATCCCTAGAAGGAAATTGGTAGCTCAGAGCGACTCATATGTTTAAGTATTGTCCATTATGGTCTGACCGCAATGTTCTAATACTTTTACCGGTCTGTTTTCATACTTCGTGTCGAAACTTTTGAATTTATCAAAAGTTTCTGACTTGTGTTTCATAAGATACACATAACCGTAACGCGATGCCACATCCTTAAAGGTTACGAAGTACTCATATTCACCTCTAGCCTAGCTAGACATGGGCCCACTTACGTCACCATGAACGAGGGCTAACAGATCGGTGGCACTTGTACTTTTACCAAGTAAAAGGTGTTTTAGGTATTTTGCCTAATTAAACTAGATTCTTAGACATTATTTGAATTAGAATCAAATCCGTCCTAGTATCCACTCTTCGAAAGTGTGGATATACGAGTCTTGTTAATGCATCTCAGATGACAATGCCACAAATAAGTCTCATTTGATTTACTCAATTTGAGCTATTTATTTGTCATATTATATGTTTGAGATTCATTTATATTCAAAATATAAAGACCATTATTTACATCTAATGTAAATATCTCGATATCATCTTTATAAACAAAACACCCAGTGTTTTGGAATATAAAGGTACACCCGCAACAGGTTAAACTAGATACAGAGATAATGTTCCTAGTCAAACTAGATACATTATAACAGTCTCATCGTTTAAGTACATGCCGAAAGGGCAGTTCCAAAACTTAGGTTCATACGGCCAAAACAACGACTCTCGTTCTGTTTCCGACTTGTAGGTCGATCTCACCTGAAGCCAGTCTCCTGCTTACCAGCAGATTCTGCACATCAGTACATATATTCATGTACCACTTCTAGTATCAAAAATCCAATTTTAAAACCAGTAGTGAACATGTTTATAACAAACATTCTTGAAGCCGGAACCTTGTCCTGCCTTCACTTCCTTCATGTATGCCTTGTCCATACGGCAGTCACACTTCTAGTGACCCCATTTGCCACAGTTTAGGCAGACAACTTGGGATATGTCCTTTTAAGAAGCTCTAGCTATGCATAACAGATTGAGCACTAAAGTTATCATCACAATGAGTCTTCCTAAGCTCATGCTCAACTATTCGCTCAACTCTGGGCTTATGCTCGAGAGGTTTTACTCCCAATCTGAAAATTAAAGCCGTTTAAGTACATTTTCACCCAGGATTATGTTTTAAACGCTAATCTTTCAGTCATCTTGATTGTTATAGTCCAACTATCCAATCAACGATTTCGGGTACAATTAAATGCAATGATTACTATAGTCTAACTATATAATCAACTACAATTGTTCGGTTACATTCAAATGTATTGATTACTATAATCCAATTATATAACCAACCACAAATGAAGCAGTTTGAATACAGTCCAACTGTTTAATTAAAACAACAATTGAATATTAGTCCAACTAATATATTTAAAATTAATGACGAAAAATAAAATGAGCGCGTATTGGCAAGTATCTAAATGAAATTGCAAATTTAATACTTGTCTCCCACTATTTTTCGACGAGCCTCTAACCCTCTGTGGAGTACTCGAGAAACCTAGTTTCCTAGTGGGCTAGGATCCCGTTAAAAGATACACAACCTTGACTTTGGCCAACAAGTTGTATAAAATTTAACTAGGTAGATCTCTAAGATCAATTGGATCCCATCCAATTCCTAGATCCAGTAGGTAGACCTCCAAGTCCGAAACATATATCCAATATATGCCAATATATCCAATATATTGCCTAACATTTTCCTCTGAATCAACTAAGTCTTGGCTTTGGCACAACAAGCTTAATGATTCCAGTTAAGCGGGACCCATTGACTTTGGAAAGCTTTATAATCGATGTCGATGGACAAGAAGTGATCTTGACTTTGGCCAACAAATCACAAATTGGATAAAACATGCGATATGGAACAAAGTCTTCATGATTCAAACACATCCGCGATGGACAAAGGTCTTGACTTTGGCCAACAAACCAGTGCCAATCTTGGATCTTGAGAATGAATCACTCAATGGAAGGAAAACGCTTAATATTTGTTGAGGGTTTTTCGAGTAAATTGGCAACCAATTTATTATCTTTGATTAGGTCTCATAATACACCCTTAAGCATGCATTCTAAAAGCATAATAAGGCGCGAATAAAATAATAATGATATGCGGATGGATATATAATATAATTTGTTCCTAGAACAAATCTCTCCATTTCCTCTCTCCCGGTAGCACTATTCTTACTTCTACCCAATTACATAACACTTCTAAAGAAACCTCATTTACATTGAGGGGAATAGGTGAGAAGAGAAATACAATGAGAAAAGAGGTAATAGGCTGGACACGCAGGTCCAATTTAATAAATTCTAAATTTATTACAACAATTTTCAAAATTGCCCTCACCCATCTAATATCCATTCGATATACATTATTCATACATACATCCAAGTATTCACACAAAGCATGTTATCAATCAATCTAATCCAATAATTAATCTTTGATTAATGACCATCAAATGTTCATACAACGATTTGATTTGCTCGAGTCAAACTCGTTTAAGAATAAATACTCAAAGTAAGTATTCTTGAATTATATCGAATAACAATTTTAAATCCAATTTAAATTGTATCCAATACTAATTCATATTTAATTCCAAATTATATAATTACACTTATTTATGTGCCTTAAAGACTTAGATTCAAAATCCAATTTTGATGGGTCTCAAAGGCCCAATTAGTATCCAATACTATTTAATTAAAGTCCAATGGGCTTTTAATTAATTCTTTAGGCTTGGACTTTCGGCCAAAATGGATCTAACCCATAATGCCTAGGTCCATTAGGAATCACCCTATGCCATAGAATCAATTTTGGCCCATTAGGCCCAAATAAATTATTAAAGGCCCAATAGTCATATTTTGGACTTTATGGAAATGGTTTAGGCTCAAATATAATCCAAGACTAAAAATTGACTCAACCAAGTCCATTAGCCCAAATACAACAATTAAATTAATACAACATTCCAAATTATATATTAATTCAATTAAAGTGCAATCACCATAATTAATTAATTAACCTAATGTTTCCAAAGCATTAATTTAATCTAATTAATCATGCCTAATTCTCATACTCATGTCCAACCCAAAATTCGGGTAAAATCAATTCTATAACATGCTTCACATCTCACGGCAATACATGAAATTGACATCCAATTTTGATTTCAATCTAATTAAATCAACAATTAATATTCAATTTCATGTGAATCAACATATCCAATTGTTTAATTCAAAAAAATTACCATGAGCAATTCCTAGGGTATTCGGCCAAGGTATAGATTTTAGGGAAAAATAATCTAATCCATTTTTCACAAAATCAATCATGCATAACTCCAAGTCATCATCATCCAATCATGTCCAAACAACCAATTTAGGCATTTACAAGCTCCAAGCAAAAATCTCTAAATAAAGTCTATAAACCATAGACATTAAATCAAGCTTAGATCTCGCTCTGATTTCATTGTTAGTGTCCTAGACATGCCACGAGACTCTAAGCGTGATTCGTGTGTGAATAAATCAAGAAGTTTGCGGAATAAACTTACATTGATCGGCTTTGACTTTCAAATATTTTCATGGATATTGAAGATTCCAAGCCCTCCTTGTGGTTCCAAACTCATGGGTGAGTATCCATATCACCTTTATTTAACTCCCTTATATGCTAGCAAGAACAAATTGAACAAATTTTATCTCCCAAGGAGAAACCAATTTGTCCCAGAGAGAGGGGAAAGAAATCGCCCCTTTTGATGAGCGAAGGCCAATCGGCCATAATGACCAAAAGGCCCTTCGGCCATTCAACAAAACAGAAGGCAATCTTCCTTTTTGCTTTCGGCCCTGTCAAAGGAAAAAGGAGAGCAATTGGCTTTTATTTGGCCAAAATTCTAAGAGCAATAAATGCCCACTGCGCCAAAATAAAAGGAATTCAGAGAGCAGTTTTCAAAAATAAAAATGGAGATGATTAATGGCCATTTATTTTTGAAAGAGAACCCATTTTTTTTTCGGCCAATTCATTCCTTTTTTATTTTTAATTTAAGGCCATTCGGCCAAGAGCTTTGTAAGGCCATTCGGCCAAATATCAGGGGGAGAGAGAGTTAATCATAAAATTAAATGTGTTGAGTGTTTAAATAAATATCCAAACACTATTGCCAACTACTTCTATCAATTATAGACAATTGATGTTAGTCATGGGTCCCACCCATTTAATTCTAAATCTAGTTGGCGTTCTCAACACACTTTGGGCTCGGGTTCATTTAATCCAATTAAACGAATTTTCCGTCCTGGTATAATTAAATCTAATTTAATTAAATAATAATACCCAGTAAAATTATTACGAAAATTACTCGCGAATTAATTCCAAGTTAATTCGTTCGCTAAAATTAAAATCTAATTTAATTTCCCATTGAAATCCAATTTCAATTAATATATCTAATATATTATTTAGCCCAATTAAATAAATTAAATAGTAAAATCTAATTTAACTATTAAATTTATTTTACCGATTAATTCAAAATTAATCGCGTTCTCTCCTCTCGACGAATTTAATCCCAGATAAATTCTCGACGCAATTAATCCCAGATTAATTATTTCTCTGATAATTAATCCCAGATTAATTCTTGCCTTAATTAATCCCAGATTAATTTTCTCTCTCAAAATTAATCCCAGATTAATTTTCTCACTCATAATTAATCCTAGATTAATTTTGTTCGAGTCAAATATCATCGGTGGATATGTTGGCAGTAAATACGGTCATCGGACTATCCGAACACGTGCGTACCCGGTACCACGCACTTACCAATTTACAAGACATGGTTGGCTTCTAGCAAAGCACCGTGCCTACCCAATTCTCCAGAAATATTCTTCTACGGAATATATGATCTTTGTCAGGCGTAGTATATGTAGTATTGTGTATTACGATCCAGTATCGGATGTCACATGCAAGGCCTGGGGCTGGAGTTGTGTCTGGCCCGTACGAAGCATATATCGGATCACAAGCAACTAGTCTCTTTATAATCGAAAAGCCATGACCTAGTCATACTTCCCCGATGGCTATAGCACTTAGAGTACCAGTTCTATATCCATGCGTGATCATCATCTCCATATGACTGAAGTGATTCTTCCATCTAGACATCACACCCAATACACTACGATTCTCAGTATACCCAGAAGAGGCGTACACATAACCTGTTAAAGTCCCGGACGACCAAAATCAAAGTATATTGATTGTCGCAAGTATTAGCGATGCAAGTCTCAGGTTAAGACCAAATACACCTACCCTGATTCGGACTCCCATAGACACATAGTCATACTACCAATGGGATTTCGAGGGGTCTATCTATAGTGAAGCTGTTTCCGTACCATCGGTAAATAGAACCTCCTATTACACTTGCATGAGTATCCAATACCCAAATATATGAGAACTATGCTGTTACACTTCCATAACACGCACAAGTGTAATACTAGCCTATTCCGTATTATCGATGTCCAGTCTCGATAATACTACGACTAGGGATATTTAATGATTAAACCTTTGTGGATTAATACTGTCTCATATCTTATTAATCCGGAACTAATCATAAGGACTTTTATCATTTATATATTCAAGTAATCCAATTACAAATGATAAAAGAGCAATTTCCTTTGTCACATAGTTAATTTGTACAACAACACCATGTTCTGTACAAATAGTGATGCTATGGGTCATAATTGTCCAACAATAACAGCTCAAGGTCAAGTACGTCCCACCGAGGCCTTATTGTGTTCTTTGGCTCGGGATCGGGTACGTCCCACTGAGGTGAATTGGCAGGTTCATTGGCATGGGGTTAGAGTTTCTCCCACATAGTCTTATCTGAATAGGCACAGTGATGGATCATTCTCTTGTAGCCAGGTTCATTATCGACTCAGAGTCGCGTGCGTCCCATCGAGGCTTTAGTATGTTCATCGACATAGGGTATGAGTCTTTCCCTCATGTCCTTATTTAAATGGCACAAGGAATGACCATTCCATTATGGCCAAGTTCATTATCGGGTCGGGTCGGGTGAGTCCCACCGAGGCCTTGGTATGTTATTGGCACGAGGTCAGAATTTATTCCTCAAGGCTTTATCTGGATGGCACAAGGAGGGATCATTCCCTTATGGCCAGACTCATTACCGGCTCGGGGTTGGGTATGTCTCATCAATGCGCTATTATGTCAATGTGAGGCCAGAACATCCCCATTCCCCTACTACAGTAAAGCTGCAATAGCAGAATTGAAATCCCCTGGGGTCAATATCCCATATGATTCAGGTCAGTTCAGAAAGTGTTGAAGGAGGTCGAGTTAAAGGTACCTGATACTGAAAGATCTTTTTGAAAGGTTCACAATCTTCTAAGTATAATGAGAAAGTCAAAAGGTCAGATTTGTGATGTAATAGGCTCGAGCATCAATGTTCATGCTGTTGCGTTTTCTAGGTCAAACCAAGATCAATTTAAGCAATGAAAAGTGTGAATACAACAAAGTAAAGTTACGGAAATACTCACTTTGATCGGATTTACGATGCGATGAAACACAAAAATTTTATGCTCCTTCCTTGAAGCTCTCGGCCATGCCTCCAATTTGTTCTCCATGTTAGATCTCCAAGCTCCAAGCTTTGTGTGTGGATTCCATGCTCATGAATGGGTTTCCCTATCACCTTTGTTTGACCCATTGGATGTGTTAGCATCATTGAAAAATTTGCCACAAATCTTTCTATTGCTTCTTCTATCTCTCGGCCATGAGAGAAAAAATTGGGAGAGAAAAAGGCAAGAATGCCGTGAGTTGGAGGAAGAGGGAGAAAAGAGTGTGTTGTGTATTTGTTTTCCTAAAACAAATACCATTTCCAAATTTTTCAAAAAAGGTTGGTACAAGTCTTTCACAAGTCAAGCTTGTGTAATAAACAAGCAATCTCCAACAACTCGCATCAACCAAAAAGTTGGAAAAAGTTGACTAGTGATTTGACTTGTGATGTGACTTGTGGGCCCCACTTGATTCAAAATGTGAGTGGGCCAGCAACACATCCCGGGCTCGGGTTCGCTAATTCCGAATTAACGAATTTTCCATTACAACGTAATTAAATCAAATTTAATTAAATAATTATGCCTAGCAAAATTACTATTCACGTCGCTAGCGAATTAATTCTAAATTAACTCGTTCGCCCGAATTAAAATCTAATTTTAATTCCGCATCGAAATCTAATTTTGTATAATATATCGAATATATTATTTTATCGATTAATTCCAAATTAATCGTTCTCTCTCTTTAAATAGAATTTTATCCCAGATAAAATTCTCCGTAATTAATCCTAGATTAATTTTCTCTCTCTACTAATTAATCCCAAATTAATAATGTGCGAGTCATACGTCATCGGTGAATCTTCGGGAAGCGACCCATGAGATCCCCAGATATGTTGGCAGTAAATCCGGTAGTCGGACTATCCGAACACGTACGTACCTAGTACTATATTTTTACCGATTTACAAGACATGGTTGGCTTCTAGCAAAGCACCGTGCCTACCCAATTCTCCAGAAATATTCTTAAAGGAATATATAATCTGTATCAGGCGTAGTATACGTAGTATTGCGTATTGCGATCCAGTATCGGATGTCACATGCAAGGCCTGGGGCTGGAATTGTGTCTGCCCCGTATGAAGCACATATCAGATCTCTGGTAACTAGTCTCTATAAATGGATAAACATGACCTAGTCATATTATCCCGATAGCTGCAGCATATAAGAGCACCAGTTCCGTATCCTACGTGACCATCATCTCCATATGACTGGGGTGATACTTCCATCTTGACATCACATCCAATACACTACGATTCTCATTATACCCAGAAGAGGCGTACATAGAACCTTTTAAAGCCCTGGACAACCAAAACCAAAGTATATTGATTGTCGCAAGTATTAGCGATGTAAGTCTCAGGTTAAGACCAAATACACCTACCCTGATTCGGACTTCCATAGACACATAGTCATACTACCAATGAAATTCCGATGGGTCTATCCAGAGCGAAGCTGTTTCCGTACCATCGGTAAACACAACCTCATATCACACTTGCATAAGTATCCAATACTTAAATATATGAGAACTATGCCGTTATGCTCCACAACGCGCACAAGTGCAATACTAGTCTATTCCGCATTATCGATGTCCAATCTCGATAATACTACGACTAGGGATATTTTAATGATTAAACCTTAGTGGATTAATATTGTCACTTTTATCATTTATACATCCCGGTAATCCAATTACAAATGATAAAAGAGCAATTTCTTTTGTCACATAGTTAATTTATACAACAACACCATGTTCTGTACAAATAGTGATGCTATGGGTCATAATTGTCCAACACATGCTCGTAGGATGGTCTCTTAGGGGAATGGAATGAGTCAATTTGATTACATTTGCCATGTATGTGTTAATATTCATTAGTTCGGCATGATGAGTGAAGTGAAAGTCACCCCAAATCTGGTCTTTATTCGGCGTGTGCTCCGGTGTGAAAAATACGCAAATGTACAAAATAATTTTCATTAAAAATTGAGTTTCTACACTGGGCTCTCTCAGGATTACCCATATAAAAAGAAGATATTTTACAGAGAGCGGATATTTCTTGGCAATCGGTAGAGCGGTCATTGATGTGCAGAAAGGTGAACTGAAAATGAGAGTTCAAGATGAATAAGTCACCTTTATTGTTTTCAAAGCCATGCCGAGTCCTCTAGGTGATGCAGAATGTCAAATGGTAGATATTGTAGAGAAGGGAGTTGCAAACACGCAGGGTGAATTAGTATTTCAGCAACCTACGAACATAGTGCATCCGAGCATAAAAGAAGATTATCCACAGCCAAAACTGCAGCCATTCCCAAAAAGCCACAAAAAGAGGAAATCCAGAGTCAGCGCTCACTTGAAGATGATCTTGGTAAGTTAAAAAGATGGTCGAGCTAATTTTACTGAATGTGCAATCCAAAATTTCAAACTGGGGGAAAATATATAGATCCTGGAGGACCTTCTATAGTTACATTTCCACAGCCCGCCAAGCTATCTTTTTCATGTCATAACAGCCGGTGGATACAAGAGAAGAAGCCACCATGACCATTTGGGTGGTTGCGTCTGGCTGAAGACGTTAAACTTAGCACTAGCAGGGAGACAACCCTTGTATTTGTTTATTTTTATTTCCTTTACTTTATTTTTATTTTTATTATGTTATTTGTTGCATGTTTATTTTTGCAGGTATTAGCGCAACCCACACAATCCGAGCAACCAAATTCTGACCAGCAGGAGCCTGATCAACTCAATGCACGGTAGTATTGTTCCTTACTTTTGTTTCTTTATGTTTATCTTACATTGAGGACAATGCAAGTTTTAAGTTTGGGGGTGTGTGCATGTAGTGATAGTTCCTGCTATTTTTTTAAAAAATATTATTATTATTATTATTATTTTTTAATCCTTGATATTAAAGCATAAGTCTAATGATGAATTTTGTTTACTTTATGATGAAATCATAGAAATGATAAGTTCCCAATTTACTTTTATCTGATGCCTTGTAGGTGATCTAAGTTAGACTCGTAAGCACTTAACAATAGATTTTTAGCAGTAAGAACCTAGGTAGTTGGCAAATTGACTAGTTGAAGAAATTGTTTGCCGATAAATGACCATTTGCTTAGATATCTATCTCAATGTGCTAGTATTATGATGTATGGTATGAATAAAATATAACAAAAGAAAAGAAAAAAATTTGAAAGAAAAAAATTTGAAAAAAAAAGAGAAAAAGTTAAACCACCTATAACCGATAAGCATGAAGCTATCTATGGGCGAGTGTTAGGACCACCATGAGGAGAAATGCTACCTTAAAGGGTAGGTGTGTTAAAAAAAATGAAAAAGAAGAAAAAAACCGTACCATACTAAGCACAAAATAGGCAAATAAATAGTACTTTTGAGATATCTAGGTTGGTTTGACCCATCGGATCTCAATTTGTGAGATGAAATCATTGAGTTGGCTTACTTAAGAGTTGAGCTGTGAATGAACCTTTACACAAACACACTATGAGTCTGGCTTAGATAATTTATTCAAGAACTTGGATTTCAGTTGCATTGAGTACTTTGAAAGTTCTCTTATTTCATTGATAGGCATTCTTTGAGTACAATAGTATGCGTAATTATTGGGACTATTTTATTAGCTTTTATTATTTTTTGCATGATTGTGTGTGAATGATATTTGTGGGTGTTGTCGATGTAAACCCTCACGAGACTATAACTCGTCCACTAGGGTCACCTAGAGGTTTAAAGGCTTGTTGCATATGCTAAATGCAATCGTGATCCCTACGAAAGTGGCCTAGTTAATTTTTTTTTATTAATTTATGTTTATTTAGTTTTTATTTAGTCTTTTGCTCGGGACTAGCAAAATCTTAAGTTTGGGGGTGTTTGATAAGTGTGATTTACACTCACTTATTCATGCATTCTTAGATTATTATCTTGTTAGATTCCGTATCATTTAATATATTTGTAGTTTGTTTTATGTTTTATTGATAGGAAGCATTAAGACATGGATCTTGGAGCAATTGTACGTATTTTGAGACCCTACGGACGCATTGGAAGCACGCGAGAAGATCGAAAAACACAGAAAATAGCATCCAGAAAAAATGACTGGCGTCGCGACACCCATATAAATTTCTGCCATAGTAATTTCCTGCATATCAGGCGTCGTAACGCCACTTTCCGGTGTCGTGATGCTGCGGCAGACACCCAAAAACATCAGAAATCAGGGTTTTACATGCACAAGGACTCCAAGACTTTCCTATAAATACATAAGCTCGTCCAAAACCCTAAAGATGAGGCTAATACACAATATAAGTGTTCTAAACACAAACTTAGAGAGATCCAAAGAGAAAGATTGAAGAGCGACAAGAGGAGACGAAGACGGTGATGTCCGAAGATGAAAGTATTCGATTCGGGTTTAATCTTTTAGTTTCTATCTTTAAACTCTAATGATTTCTATTAGATTCATGACAATGTTTTCATTTTTTTTTTTATCTTTAGTCATGAACTAACTCTATAATTCTAGAGGATGATGTAGCCAATGCTTGAACCTATGTATTGATTGTCAATTTAAGTTTTATGAAGTTTTAATTCAATTTATTTATATTCTCTTGTGTTTAATGCTTCTTGTTTGTTGGCCACAAATTGAGATGATGCATGTTTAGAATCTATCACTCGGGAGAGAGGGATTTTGAATAGGATCTAGAGAATATAACCTAGAGTTGTGGGCTTTGTAATGTTTAGAGTTGTGTGGAAATATCTAGATTAGGGAGGGACTCAAATAAAGGGGTTGCTTTTCTTTCTTCTTTCTTTTTGGGGGGATATCAATCATGGTTTTTCCAGAAAATTCACTCACAAATTCTGCTCCTCATCACTTCAACAATTAAAGGCAGCCACAATGGGTGAAATTTTGGGAGTTTCTTCAAGCTTCTTCAAAAACCAAGTAAGCTTCTAATTCTTTTCCCCTAAATTTTGAAACATTCCTCACGTATTTTTCACTCTTTAATGAGACCTAGGGATTGTTTTTGCATTATTAAGCTTATCTAAGTAAATACATATACATTTAGAGGCATTCATCGTGGTTTGAGCGATTGTTTGAATTAAACTTAAAATCTGTTTTTTGGGGTTGTTGGCCAAGTTTGGCCGAGCAGAAGGGGGAGCATTATATTTTTGTTTTGAGTCTTGATAAATATGTGAAATGGCTCACACCGTGGATAATGCTATTTTAAGAATTGTATTTGGATTGTTTAAGTTGCACGAAATTGAGTGAAAATGGATTGTATAGCCGAATACATGGAGAATAAGTGATGAGCATATATATATTTGCATTTGGGGACAATGTTATGAATATGCATAGATTATCTTGTGTTGCACTAAAACTTGAAAATGGGTTTCCTCTTTGCCTTGGCTGAATACATTAGGGAGTTTGGGGATGTGAAATCTTGTGTTTTGGTGTTCTGGATGATCATATAACATGGGTTAAGTGCCATTTTGTTGACTAATTCATATGGATGGTGGAAAGTAGTCAAGTTTCGATATGGTAAGCATGAAGAGGAGTTAATTTTGCTATGAGTTTTATGCATGGAGAAGTGTTATTGTTATGTTAGAATTCAAGTAAAATTATGGTGAAAGTAAATGGCATAGTTAGGGCAGTAAGTTATGGTGTTTGACAGTGAGCTTGAATCATTTGTAGTTTGGATAAGCTAAAATATTTTAGCTATAACTTCAGTTCTAGACCTCCGAATGCCGAACCATAAGATTTGAATACTCTAGACACATTAGGGTTCAACATATCCAAAAATTAAAATTTTCTGATAAAAGATGAAATTGTGGCGAATTTTCAAACACGATTGATCTGCAGTGAAAATTGGTTATGTTTTTGGTGAATTGGGTGTAAAGATTGACTTATAACTTGAGTTATAAAGATCGCAATCAGGTCCGTAAATTTTTTACATAAACTAGATACATTGGGGAATAATATATCTAAAAATTAGATATTTTGGACTTAAGATGAAGCCAAACCGAATTTTTAAAATAAGGCACATGGCAACCACAACACCTAATTTTTTTTTCCTGAACAACCCATGAATTTCAATTTATAACCTGAGTTCTAGAAATTGAAATTGAGATCGATAAAAATCCACGTAAATTAGACACATAGAAGACCGTTCTTTAAAAATTTCAGCCTCTGTTTTAATTCCCTTTAGCGGCAGCGAATTTTCAAGATTTAGTGACATGCAGTATGTTTTCTACAATATGGTATAATTTGAGAAATTAATAGCTTAACTTTTGTAAACCTAAATCGAATCCTATAAAAATTCTTAGATGACATGAGTACCCTGAATTTTTAATGAATTTGGGATCTCATGGCCTAATTAATATGTAGGAATTACTTATGTCATGCCTAATCTAATGAGTTCAGTTTACTATATATTATTGACAGGAGTTCACATCATTCACGATTGCATAGCGAGTTTCCAGACAATCGTCAAGCTCTGTGAGTGGACATATATGCTTTTGTTATATTGTGATTTTTGATTTAATATTGTGATATTTGATATTTGAAGTTATGTTTATAAGCGTTTTTAAAAAAAGGATTTCAGATACTTGTTTTGAATACACTCATGATTATATGTTTCTATCTCGACGCTCGAAAATATTTTGATATTTTTAAATCATAAAAATATGTTTCCGTCGAGACCCTTGAAAACCTGTTTCCATTACGGTGCTTGATAGTTTTACGTTTTTGACCCTCCGTGACGCTTGTATATGTTTCATTCAGGCTCTACCGGAACGCTTGTAATGGGGACCATCATAAAATGGCTGGCCCGCTACCCTCTGTCAACATGGACTTGTTCGGACATTACCCGATCTTTGCGCGCGACTCGGGCAATGGACGCTTTATGATTTTAAAGAGACTATTACGAAAAAGCATGATATGAGATTTTGTTATTGGTTTTAAGATTCTGATGAGTTTATACATATGAATTTTTATTTGATTATGTTATTTTTGGTATCCACTCACCAGGTCGTTCAAACGATTTGACCCCCTACTCCACAGTTTGTTTTGCAGGTAGCTTTAGCTGGTGAGCCATAGCTGAACAAGAGTCTAGGATCGAGGAATTGAGTTTACAGTAGTCACTAGAGTATGGGTCTGGCATGTTAGGTTTATTATTTGTATTCAGATAGAATGCATGTATGTCGGTGTGAGTCAAGTCTAAGTGTATATATGTTATATATAAAAACTGTAATTAATTATTTAAAGTTAGTAAGTTGTTCGTACAATACTAATTATTTCATAAAATAGTTTAATAAATGTCTGTTTGTTGGACAGTTATGACCCATAGCGTCACTATTTGTACAGATCATGGTGTTGTTGTACAAATTAACTATGTGACAAAGGAAACTGCTCTTTTATCATTTGTGATTAGATCACCAAGATATATAAATGATAGAAGGTCCATATGATTAGTTCCTGGATTGAGATGATATGAGACAATATCAATCCACGAAGGATTAATCATTAAATATCCCTAGTCAGAGTATTATCGAGATTGGACATCGATAATTCGTAAAACACTAGTATTACACTTGTGCGCGTTGTGAGGGCATAACGACATAGTTCTCATATATTTGGGTATAGGATACTCATGCAAGTGTAATAGGAGGTTGTGTTTACCGATGGTACGGAAACAGCTTCGCTCTGGAGAGACCCCTCGGAATTCCATTGGTAGTATGACTATGTGTCTATGGAAGTCTGAATCAGGGTAGGTGTATTTGGTCTTAACCTGAGACTTGCACCGCTAATACTTACGACAATCAATATACTTTGGTTTTGGTCGTCCATGGCTTTAACAGGTTCTGTGTACGCCTCTGCTGGGTATATTAAGAATCGTAGTGTATTGGGTTTGATGTCAAGACGAAAGTATCACTCCAGTCATAGTGGAGATGATGGTCACGTAGGATACGGGACTGGTTCTCTTATATGCTGCAGTTATCGGGATATTATGACTAGGTCATGTATATCCGATTATAGAGACTAGTTACCAGAGATCCGATATGTGCTTCGTACGGGGCAGACACAATTCCAGCCCCAGGCCTAGCATGTGACATCCGATACTGGATCGAAATACGCAATACTACGTATACTACGCCTGATATAGATCACATATTCCTGTAAGGATATTTATGGAGAATTGGGTGGGCATGGCGCTTTGCTAGAAGCCAACCTTGTCTTGTAAATCGGTACAAATGTAGTACTAGGTACGTACGTGTTCGGATAGTCCGACGACCATATTTACTGCCAACATATCCGGGGATCTCATGGGTCGCTTCCCGAAGATTCACCGATGACGTATGACTCACACTTTATTAATCTGGGATTAATTAGATGAGAGAGAAAATTAATCTGGGATTAATTACGGAGATATTTTATTTGGGATAAAATAACATTTAAAAAAGAGAAAACGATTAATTTGGAATTAATCGATAAAATAATATATTCGATATATTATACTAAATTGGATTTCGACGCGGAATTAAAATTAGATTTTAATTCGGGCAAACGAGTTAATTTAGAATTAATTCGTTAGAGACGTGAATAATGATTTTGCTAGGCATAATTACTTAATTACGTCGCAACGGAAAATTCGTTAATTTGGAATTAGCGAACCCGAGCCCGGGAGTGTTTGCGGGCGCACTCGCATTTCGAATTTAAGTGCGGCCCACAAGTCACATCAAGCGTCAAATCACTAGTCACTTTGATTGATGTGACAACTTGTCACTTGATTGAGTGAATAGTGATGGTAGTTGTTGGTAATGGTTGTTGGCTTTAAAAGCCTTGACTTTTTTTTTGAAAAGCAAAATTGGTAAATGAATTTTGAAATTCATTAAGTGTATTAGATACACATTTTTCACCAACCAACACAACATTCTCTTCCTCTCTTCATCTCTCTCTCACGGCCTCAATGCCATTTTCTTCTTCATTTTTGGTGAAAGCCGAGAACAAAAGAGAAGCAAGGGAAATTTTGTGGCAAAATTTCTGGAGTGCTAGCACGCTTACGGAGTCGTATGATGTTGATAGGGAAACCCACTCGTGAGCTTGGAATTACAACACAAAGCTTGGAGCTTGATGGAGGTGATGACCGAAAATTTGGAGGCCAAATTTCTGCCCACTGCCGAGAGCTTTATCACTATGGATGAAAAGATTTTCTTCGTCGCATCGCTCAACCGCTCAATGTAAGTATTCCGCAACTTCCTTGTCGTATTCACATTATGTTTCATTGCTTGAATCGATCCCGGTTAGACCGTAGAAACCCAACAATGGTATCAGAGCGAGTTAAAGCATGAAACTTGAACTTAGGGTTAAAATTGAGTAAATTGATTTTGAGCATGATTTGATTAAATTAATTGATTGAGTATGCTTGAATGATGTTTAATTGAAGTTGTATTGGATCAATTTCATGAAAAATTGATTGGATCATTTTTCCCCAATTTGATTAGCTTGGCCGAATCTAAAGCATGCTCTAATGTCTTGGTATTTTGTGTTTTTGATCATTGGATGAGTTGGAAAACATTGGGTAATGTTGAATTGGATTTAATTGGATTGAATTCGAATCGGACATAAATAACCCCAAAATGCCGTGAGTATAGAAGCATGAAATGGGTTTGATTTTTGATTAAAATATGTTGGACATGTTTTGATGATAATGAGCATGATTAATTAGGCTAATTGGTGTTTTGGAAATATTGATTTGGTTAATTAATTATGACATACACTTTAATTAATTTGATTAAGAAATTTGGAATTTTTGAAATTAAATTAATGGGCCTATTTTGGAAATTGGGCTTGAAATGTTGTAATTGGGCTTTTATGGGCTTGGTTGTACCAAAATGGGTTTAAGCTAAATTGGTTGGATCCAATTGGGCCCAAAACCATTTCCATAAAGTCCAATTATGACTAATGGACCTTTAATGTTAATTGGGCCTAATGGGCCTAAATTGGTTTCTAGGCATATAAGGGTGATTCCTTTAAATGGGCTTTGGTATTTGGGTTTGACCCATATTGACCAAAAGTCCATGCCTTAAGAAATTAATTGAAAGCCCATTGGACTTTAATTAAATTAACATTGGATGTTAATCGGGCTTTGAGACCCGTAACGGTTAGATTTAGAATCTAAGTCGTAAAGGTTCGTTAATAAAGTGTAATATTTAATTTGGAATTAAATAAATGGATTAGTATTAAATACATATTAAATTGGATTTAATGTTGTAGTTTAATTTAATTCAAGAATTCGTACTTTGAGTACTTATTCGCAAAACGAGTTTGGCTCGCGCAAAATCAAATCGTTGTTTGAACATTGGATGGTCATTCATTATCAGATTAATTAATTGGATTAGATTGATTGATAACATGCTTGTGTGAATACATGGTTGCGATGCATGAATAATGTATATCAGATGGATATTAGATGGGTGGGCAATTTTGGAAATTGTTGTAATAAATTTAGAATTTATTAAATTGGACCTGCGTGTCCGGCCTTATCTCTCATGACTCTATGTATTTCTCTTCTCACCTATTCCCCTCAATGTAAATGAGGTTTCTTTAGAAGTGTTATGTAACGGGTAGAAGCAATACATGTGCTAGCGGGAGAGAAGAAAGGGAGAGATTTGATCTAGGATCAATGTGTAAAATATCCATCCGCATATCATTATTATTTTATTTACTTACGTGCCTTATTATGTGTTTAGAATGCATGTTTAAGGGTGTATGATGATGAGACCTTAATAAAGATAATTAATTGGTTGCCAATTGCACGCGAAAAAACCCTCACTAAATATTAAGCGTTTTTCCTTCCATTGAGTGATTCTTACTCAAGATCCAAGACTGGCATTGGTTTGTTGGCCAAAGTCAAGGCCTTTATCCGTCGAGGATGTGTTTGAATCATGAAGGCTTTGTTCCATATCGGTGTCTTGTCCAAGTTGTGATTTGTTGGCCAAAGTCAAGATCACTTCTTGTCCATCGACATTGATTACGAAGCTTTCCAAGGTCAATTGGTTACGCTTAACTGGGATCACTAAGTTTGTTGTGCCAAAGCCAAGGCTTAGTTGATTCAGAGGAAAAAGGTTAGGCAATATATTGGATATATTGGCATATATAAGATATATGTTTCAGACTTGGACGTCCACCTACTGGATCTAGGAATTGGATGAGATCCAATTGATCTTAGAGATCTACCTAGTTAATTATCATACAATTTGTTGGCCAAAGTCAAGATTGTGTGCTATTTAACGGGATCCTAGCCCACTAGGAAACAAGGTTTCCCGAGTACTCAACAGAGGGTTAGAGGCTCGCCGAAAAATAGTGGGAGGCAATTATTAAATTTGCAATATTCGTTTAATAACTTGCCATACGCGCTCATATCAAAATTATTCGTCAAATAAATTTATATATTAGTTGGACTAATATTTAATTGTTGTTTTAATAAAACAGTTGGACTGTATTCAAACTATTTCATTTATAGTTGATTATATAATTGGATTATAGTAATTAATATATTTGAATTAACAAATTAAATTATAATTGATTTTATAATTGGATTATAGTAATCAATATAATAAAATTTAATTAATTAAATTATAGTTGATTATATAGTTGGATTATAGTAATCATTATAATAAATAGTACCTAAAATCATTGATTAAATGGTTGGACTATTAGAATCAAGATAAAATTGAAAGATTAGTGTTTAAAACATAATCCTGGGTGAAAATGTTTTTAAACGACTTTAATTTTCAAATTGGGAATAATATTTCAGGATAGTCCTGAAAACTAAGAAGTTACTATATTTAATAAAATAACATCTTAGGCCTAAGCCTGAAGTTGAGCAAATAGTAGAGCATGATCTTTGGAAGATTCATGTAATGATAACTTTAGTTCTTAATCCATTAAGCTTGTCGCATAGACTCCTTAATTTCTTAATCAGAACTAAGGATTAGATCCTTAAAGTACGATAATAAAATTGAAGGATCTTCATAGATCTATCTTTAGATCTTAGAAGTACTAAATTGCAATAGTAAACTCTTTGAGAGTTAATGGCTATACTCAAGGAGTTAAAAGCTAAAGTTTGCAATAAGGCAAAAAGCGCAAGGCGCATCTTACTTCGATATTCCAGAAGGCCAAGGCTTGGCCAAAGGCTTCTGGAGTGTTGAAAAGGGCAAAGGCAAAATCATTATAATCTTCTGGGGAGATAAAGGACATATCCCAAAATGTCTACCTAAATTGTGGAAAAGAGGATCACGGAAGCGTGACTGCCGAATGGACAAGCAGACATGAAAGGAATTGAAGACGGGGCAAGGCTCCGACTTCAAATATGTTTGTCATAAATATGTTCACAACTAGATACTTAGTGTGATACATAAATATGCACTGAGGTGCAGAATCTGCTATAAGCAGGATACTGACTTCAGTTGAGATTTATCTGCGAATCGGAAATGGGACGAAAATCGCTGTTTTAACCGTAGAAACCTAAGTTTAGGAACTACCCTTCGAGTGTGTACTTAAATTAGGAAACTGTTATAATGTAACTAGTTTGACTAGAAACATTATCTCTATATCAGTGTTTAATCCGTTGCGGATTTACCTTTATATCCTAGAACACTAAAGTGTTTTATTATATAAAGATGATATTGAGATAAACACATTAGATGTGAATAACAGTATTTATATTTTGAATATAAATGAATCTCAAACGTATAACATGACAAACAAATAGCTCAAACTGATTTGATCAGAAGAAACTTTATTGTGGCATTGTTGTCTGGGACACAATTAAACAAGACTCGTATATCCACACTTTTGAAGAGTGGATACTAGGACATATTTGATTCCATTCAAATAAAGTCTACGAATCTAGTTTATTGGGCAAAGTGCCTAAAACACCTTTACTTGGTAAAAGTGCAAATGCCACCGATCTGTTAGCCCTAGTTCATAGTGAAGCAAGTGGGCCCATGTCTAGCTAGGCTAGAGGTGGATATGAATATTTCGTGACCTTTACGGATGTGGCATCGCGTTATGGTTATGTGTTTCTTTTAGAACACAAATCAGAAACTTTTAGAGTTTTCGACACGAAGTAGACAAATAGATCGGCTAAAGTATAAAACCATCACGGTTAGACTATGATGATAATACTTAAGCAATAAGTTTCTCAAATACTTGAAAGAGTATAGTATTCTTTCAATGAGGACTCCTCCCGGAACACGTCAACTAGACGGTGTGTCCAAACGGAGAAACTGAATTTTGTTGGACATGATAAGGTTAATCATGAGTCGCTCTGAGCTACCATTTCCTTCAACGGATACGCATTAAACAGTGCATAACTTATTTTGAATAAGGTTCCATAAAAATCTATTTGACAGACTTCATATTAGATATGAACAGGAAAGAAACCGGGTTTTCTCATTCCTTAAAATTTAGGAATGCTAGGCATACGTTTGGATGATACCAAACTAAAACCCAAATTGGATAAGTGCCTAAATTTGTTGTTTATCCTAGGGATACCAAAGTATAGTACTTATACAACTCACAAGAGAACAATTTAATTGTTGCTCGCCATGCGGTTTTTCCTAAGAGGAATACCTATATGCAGTGGTAAGTGGGAGGAAAGTAAAACTCGATGAAAATCAGAGTAATACTGTTCCAGGCACCGATTCCTTAATGGAACACAAATAGTTCATCAAGGATGAAACTATACCAATAATCTTCGAATACACAAGAATCACGTAAGTCGGAGAGAGTCAGAAAAACAACCTGGGGTATGGGTTTCTGATCTCACCTCATAAAGATGTCAATCTTGTTGAGGAATACGAACTGACTACGTATAAGGAAGTGATACAAGGTATCGACTCCCTATTATGGCAAAGTGCCATGATATCCAAAATGGATTCCATGTATACCAACTATGTTTGGACACTAGTTGATGTACCGCAAGGCATTGTGCCTATTGGTACTATATAAGTCTTCAAGGAAGACATACATGGAAGGCAACATACCAACGTACTAAGCTAGGCTTGTAGCGAAAAGGTATCGTTATCAACATTGTGTTGATTACGACGAAACCTTTTACCTGATGCCACGGTGAATCCATTTGGATAATGCTTGCTGATGCTGCATGTTTCATTTATGAAATATGGCAGCAGAATGTCAAAATCGATTTCCTTAAACGGAAACCTTTTGGAGGATGTTTAAAACATCCTATCGGTTTTGTCGTACCAAAACTAGCAAACAAGGTTTGCAAGTTATTCGATCCATGTTTGGATTGATATAAGCATTAAGTTCTTGGAATTATCGTTTTGATGTAATCATAATGGTTTATGATTTAATTCAAAACGAAAATGATTCTTGTGTATATAAGGAGGTTAGTGGGAGCGCACTGACAGTGACTGTCCTATAAATAATGATAATATATCATTTCTTGTAAGTGATATTCCCATAAAACAATCGGTGAAAGCTTGGCTTTCATGAAAATTCTCCGTAGAATTCTTGGGAGAAACAACCTTTATTCTAGGAATAAAGATCTTCTGGGAAAGATCTAAAAGTTGTTAATACTCTCCGAGAACTCGTACATTGATAAATGTACGCGACCTGGTGTCTCATACACTTTGAGCATATGAAGTCACAATCGGGCCAATCCAAGTGATAGTCATTGGATTGATGTTAAGAACATCCTTTAGTATCTTAGAGAACTAAAGATATTGTCTTAAGCTATGGAGAAGGAGAACTTGAAGTGACTGGGTTCACTGCTGCAAGTTTCCTAACCGATAAAAACGACTATAAGTCGCTAAACGGTACTATACAGTTTGAATAACGGAACAGTGAGCTGGAAATCTTCCAAGCAAGATACTGTTACCGAATAAACAATAAAAGCGGGTTATTACTACAGCTGAGGCAGCAATAGAAGCCATTTGGGTCGATAATAAATCTAATTAGATTAGATATAGTTCTGTTAGCAGCTGAGCTAGGCTACAGCGCAAGCTAAAGAATTAATGGTCTCATCAATGATCCAGATATATACTTCGACTATTCATCTGATTCGTTCAGATCATACATCATGGCGATGTGATGATCGTATAAATCGCATCAGATGATAATCATGCAAATCCACAGACGAAAGCCTTTCCTCAGCAGAAGTTTGAGCGAACCGTACATAGTTCGGGTGTAGGACACTTGAGTGACTGGCTATAGGCCAAGTGGGAGATTGTTGGACAGTTATGACCCATAGCGTCACTATTTGTACAGATCATGGTGTTGTTGTACAAATTAACTATGTGACAAAGGAAATTGCTCTTTTATAATTTGTGATTAGATCACCAAGATATATAAATGATCGAAGGTCCATATGATTAGTTCCTGGATTGAGATGATATGAGACAGTATCAATCCATGAAGGATTAATCATTAAATATCCCTAGTCAGAGTATTATTGAGATTGGACATCGATAATGCGTAAAAGACTAGTATTACACACTGCGCGTTGTGAGGGCATAACATCATAGTTCTTATATATTTGGGTATAGGATACTCATGCAAGTGTAATAGGAGGTTGTGTTTACCGATGGTACGGAAACAGCTTCGCTCTGGATAGACCCCTCGGAATTCCATTGGTAGTATGACTATGTGTCTATGGAAGTCCGAATCAGGGTAGGTGTATTTGGTCTTAACCTGAGACTTGCACCGCTAATACTTGCGACAATCAATATACTTTGGTTTTAGTCGTCCATGGCTTTAACATGTTCTGTGTACGCCTCTGCTGGGTATATTGTGAATCGTAGTGTATTGGGTGTGATGTCAAGATGGAAGTATCACTCGAGTCATAGTGGAGATGATGGTCACGTAGGATACGGGACTGGTTCTCTTATATGCTGCAGCTATCGGGATATTATGACCAGGTCATGTATATCCGATTATAGAGACTAGTTACCATAGATCCGATATGTGCTTCGTACGGGGCAGACACAATTCCAGCCCCAGGCCTAGCATGTGACATCCGATACTGGATCGAAATACGCAATATAGATCACTTATTCCTGTAAGGATATTTCTGGAGAATTGGGTAGGCATGGCGCTTTGCTAGAAGCCAACCTTGTCTTGTAAATCGGTACAAACGTAGTACTAGGTACGTACGTGTTCGAATAGTCCGACGACTGTATTTACTGCCAACATATCTGGGGATCTCATGGGTCGCTTCCCGAAGATTCACCGATGACGTATGACTCGCACTTTATTAATCTGGGATTAATTAGATGAGAGAGAAAATTAATCTGGGATTAATTACAGAGATATTTTATCTGGGATAAAATATCATTTAAAAGAGAGAAAACGATTAATTTGGAATTAATCGATAAAATAATATATTTGATATATTATACGAAATTGGATTTCGACGCGGAATTAAAATTAGATTTTAATTCGGGCAAACGAGTTAATTTAGAATTAATTTGTTAGCGATGTGAATAGTGATTTTGCTAGGCATAATTACTTAATTACGTCGCAATGGAAAATTCGTTAATTTGGAATTAGCGAACCCGAGCCCAGGAGTGTTTGCGGGCGCACTCGCATTTCGAATTCAAGTGCGGCCCATAAGTCACATCAAGCGTCAAATCACTAGTCACTTTGATTGATGTGACAACTTGTCACTTGATTGAGTGAATAGTGATGGTAGTTGTTGGTAATGGTTGTTGGCTTTAAAAGCCTTGACTTTTTTTTTGAAAAGAAAAATTGGTAAATGAATTTTGAAATTCATTAAGTGTATTAGATACACATTTTTCACCAACCAACACAACATTCTCTTCCTCTCTTCATCTCTCTCTCACAGCCTCAAGGCCATTTTCTTCTTCATTTTTGGTGAAAGCCGAGAACAAATGAGAACTAAGGGAAATTTTATGGCAAAATTTCCAGAGTGCTAGCACGCTTACGGAGTCGTATGATGGTGATAGGGAAACCCACTCGTGAGCTTTGAATTACAACACAAAGCTTGGAGCTTGATGGAGGTGATGACCGAAAATTTGGAGGCCAAATTTCTGCCCACTGCCGAGAGCTTCATCACAATGGAGGAACAGATTTTCTTCGTCGCATCGCTCAACCGCTCAATGTAAGTATTTCGCAATTTCCTTGTCGTATTCACATGTATGTTTCATTGCTTGAATCGATCCCGGTTAGACCGTAGAAACCCAACACTGTTATTGTAACATAGTTAAAGGAAAAATCAAGAAAGTTTAGAAATGGTCAGAGGCTCAAGGTGGTGGTGAGTATCCATTACTGCTGTTAACATCTCTGCATCGGGGATGTTACATACTCATAAAGCTGAGTTTGGGTTTGATACAACTTAAACACAAATGTCAAGGTTTTCTGCTTCCGATCCAGGTTTTTTTTCTTCTATTAAATTATCTAAATATAATAAATCTCAATGGAAAGATAATCTAACTAAATTTATTGTCATGAAACATTAAGCTTTTACTTTTGGTGAAAAACGTCTTTTAATGATTTAATACATGAAAATTTAAATTCTACTATATGTAAACTTACTAGGATGACATGTAAAAGAAAAATGATGGAATTATATGCAAAAGGTCAAAATAATTTAAGGGAATTATTTTTAAACTTAAAGGTCGTGTTTCAATTTATAGTGACATATGGAGTGACCATTGGTAGTCACATTCATACATGGGTGTGACATGTCATAGGATTGATGATTCAAGGTTTATTCAAAAAAGAATTATTGCATTTCGGCTTTATGATGATGCACACACTACACATAATATATTTGTAATGATTAATAATATTTTACAGTAATATGGATTAGTGATAAAAATTTTAACTATTGGATTTGATAATGCATCGGTTAATACTGCATCAATTAATGAACTTAAAGTTATTTGCCAACCAAATTTGGGAGGTAAATTTTTCCATGTTCAATGTGCTTGTCATATTTTGAATTTATGTGTAAAATATGGTTTGAAATCTTTAAACTCTCATATTGCACCTATTAAAAAAGAAATTGATTTCATTTGGTTGTATTCTAAAATTAGAAGAGAATGATGTACTTTTTTAAAAGCAAAATGGTGTTAAGCCCAAAACATGAGGACGTGATGTTCCAAATTGTTGGAATTCTACTTATTTTTTACTAAATGAAAGTTTTGAATATAAATATTTATTATGTTCATTTGTTGCTCACTATCAATATGATGTAGTTTATATCCCAGTCATTAGGAAGTTTGTTCAAAACATTTAGAGATTTTAAAAGTTTTTAATGATGTTAGGAATATTTTAAGTGGTGTTTATTATCGAACTTCAAATATTTTTCTCCTTACAAGTCTTGATATTGTTGGGGTATTAGACGAAGCTAATAATAATAGCAATGAATTTGATGATGTTTTCGATGATCCTAACGATATTTTTGATGATCATAACAATGAAATTGATGATCCTAATAATGTTTTTGACGATCATTCAAATGCAATTAAAAATGTGTTGCATCAATGAGGATAAATTGACTTTATTATTATAGAGACATACCATTAATTTATCTTGCTGTTTTGTTTTGGATCCAAGGTTTAAAATTGAAGATTTAGAAAATATTTTATAAAATTATTATGCTTTATTAGGTGAAAGAACTATGATTGTTTCTTCAATTATTGATAATGTTATGAGAACTTTACTTGATTAATACAATGATTATGTCTTCAATTATTGATAATTTTTTGTTGTTTTAGCTGCTGTTTTTTTGCGGTTTTGCGTTGCTGCTTTGGGTGATTTTTGGCTGTTGTTTTCACGATTTTTTTGGTGCTGTTTAGGCTGGTTGTTTACATGGTTTTTCTTGCTGTTTAGGCTGGTTGTTTTTTCACGGTTTTTCTTGCTGTTTAGGCTGGTTATTTTTTACGGTTTTTCTTACTATTTTGGCTGGTTGTTTTTACGATTTTTCTTACTATTTTGGCTGGCTGTTTTCACGGTTTTTCTTGCTGTTTGGCTGGTAGTTTTCACGGTTTTTGGAGGTTCTTAGCTGGTTGTTCTTTTTTTTTTTTTTTTGATTTGTGTTTCTCGGTGATGGGGTTGCTGTTTTGGTGATTTTGTGGTTTATGTTTCTCGGTGATGGGGTATTTTGTGTGTGTTGTTCGGTAGGGTTTTTTTTTCACGCCCAAGCCTCAAGGTTTTTGTGTTTATTCTTTCGGTGATTTGAAGAAGAAGATAGACTTTTTTTGTGATTGCCGTGTGCCTTAGAAGAAGAAAAAGAGAAGCCTCCCCCTTGTGATGATTTGGTGTCCCTTTTATAATGTTTTGAAAGGATCTCACATTGATTTTGGGGAATATATTATTTTGGGGTACAATCTCATATATTTGGTGATGAGAATATCCCAAATGTTGTTAAATTAGATGGGATCCCTAAAATCTCACTAAATTGGAAAATGATTTGAGGGGATTTTAGCATGTGGAATGCATGGGATTTCATATCTTGTTAAATTTGAAGGTGATGATGAAAGGATTTTAGCATGTGAATTTCATGGGATTTCAAATATTTGGGAAGATTTGGGCATGTGCATGGGTTCATGGGCCTCGGGTGTGTGTATGATGGGTTGCATAGGCTTTGGGCCATGTGGATGGGCCGAAGTTGAAGGGTGCAAGGGCGTGTCTGAGGCTAAGGTTTGAAACAGAAACTGACTGAGTGAAACCGAGGCTGGCTAGTGATTCCGAATCCAAATGAGGTTCTAATTTTGGAGGTTTTCCTTCCTTCCGGCATTCGTTTTTCGCAACATCCGCAACTTTTCAAGTAGTGCCTCCATGCGAGCCTCATCATTGGGCTTATGCAAAAATACAGTGTCTACAGTCGCCCCCACTTTGATGAGGCTTGTGCAATGTGTGATAGTGACAACCCTATCAAAGTCATGCATGTATTTTTGCTTACCTAGTTCGTCGGCCGTTGTCGGACTTACCTGTTATTTCGCTGCTGGTGTGAGATGCTTCGATCTCTGGGATTTATTCCCAAACTGAGTTAAGTTGATGGTGAGGTGCTTCTACCCATGGGCTTCATTCCCGAACCACCGAGTATGAGATGCTTCGATCTCTGGGATTTGTTCCCGAACTGAGTTGAGTTGATGGCGAGGTGCTTCGACCCTTGGGATTTATTCCCGAACCACCGAGTGTGAGATACTTCGATCTCTGGGATTTGTTCCTGAACTGAGTTGAGTTGATGGCGAGGTACTTCGACCCCTGGGATTTATTCCCGAACCACCTAGTGTGAGATGCTTCGATCTCTGGGATTTGTTCCTGAACTGAGTTGAGTTGATGGCGAGGTGCTTCGACCCCTGGGATTTTTTCCCGAACCACCGAGTGTGAGATGCTTCGATCTCTGGGATTTGTTCCCGAACTGAGTTGAGTTGATAGCGAGGTGCTTCGACCCCTGGGATTTGTTCCCGAACCACTGAGTGTGAGATGCCTCGATCTCTGGGATTTGTTCCCGAACTAAGTTGAGTTGATGGCGAGGTGCTTCGACCTCTGGGATTTGTTCCCAAACCACCGAGTGTGAGATGCCTCGATCTCTGGGCGCTTTGACCTCTGAAAGGGTGATAGTGTTTTGGTCCTCTTGACTATTCGATCCACTGAGGAGTTTTTTTCCTACGATGATGAGGTGCTTCTACCTCAGGGATTCATTCCCAAACTATGATAATTGTGAAGGCTTCGACCATTGGGATTCCTTCATGACCTGTCGAACTGATGGTGGTGAGGCACTTTGCCCCCTGATCCGTCCATATTCTCTCGTCCTCATTCGCGAGATTGTTCTCCATTCTCGGAATTCCTCGCCTTTTACTTTTTTCTTCAAATCCTGCGAACACAAAACAAAAATTGTGTGTATGCGACGTGTATGCATGGATGCATTCCTTATTCCGATGGGTTCTCTTGATGTCATCCTTGGTTAGGCCTTCCTTGCGCTAAAGGGTTTTCTTCACTCCTTTAGGAAGTCTTTGGTCGCCCCCTTGGCCTGCTTACAGTTTCCTCATGTCGATTCTACTCCGGTGATTGCTAGTTTTCTTTGGTCCCATGGCTCAAGATCCTTTCTATCTTTTGCCTAAGCTGTCCTTTCAGATTTTCAACTTAGCGGATTGCTCTATCTCGCCTGAGTCACCTTTTCAGGTTTTTCAACTCAGCAAGCTAAAAATTATTATTATTATATTATTATTATTATTATTATTATTATTATTATTTTTTACCTAAGCTGTCCTTTTGGATTTTCAACTTAGCGGATTGCTCTATCTCGCCTGAGTCGCCTTTTCAGATTTTCAACTCAGCGAGCTAAATATATATATATATATATATATATATATATATATATATATATATATATATATATTTAAGATCTGACCCGTCCTCATTCTTGAGGCTCTTTGTTCGTCCTCATTCCCGAGGTTTTTTTCCTAGATCTCCTGACCTTGGTCCAGCCTTTAAGAAAGAAAAACCGTGATTTGTAATCACTTGACTCTAATTTTTCCCGGTTAGCTGGGATTTATGCAATCTATGAGAATCTTGAACATTTGTTTCAGTAAAGGCGTTTGCATTATTTCTAAGAACATATGTAGGAAATAAACTGCATTGCAAGGGTACCTCTGTCGCTAATTGTTCCTCACATATTTTACAATTAGCCATTTTTCTTGCTCACTCATGCTCTTATATTTTGCTTGGGTTGTCCCTTGTGGATTTTCAACCCAATGAGATTTTCTCTGATAGTCTCACTGGCCCATTCCCCATCAGTGAAGGTACTGACTGTAAATACTTTAGGGTATTCTCATTTTCTACCCCTTGTATCTTATATGATTGGAAGTAATGACGTAACTTTCGGGAAGCCCATATCACCGCCAAATAGATCTTTTCCACCTCTTGATAGCGGGTTTCATACGGAAGCAACCTCTTACTGAGGTAGTAGACTGCATGCTCCCTCTGTCTCATATGCATGTATCATCATCGCCCACAGCGCTTTGGGTTCTATGGCCAAATACAACACCAAGGGTTTGCCCAGCCTTGGGGGTCTCAAGACGGGCGGTTTAACCAAGTATTAAAGATAGGCTGGTTCTTCCTCAATAGCTTAAAGATAGGCTCATATACTAATGCTAGTTTGGCAATGAATCGGCTGATATATTGGATTTTCCCGAGAAAAGCTCTAACTTCTTTTTCTATCTTCGGTACATGCATCTTGATAATTGCCTAGATCTTTTCAGGGTCCACTTCTATTTCTCTCATTCCTACCGTATGCCCTAACAACTTTCCGGATGTTATCCTAAACACACACTTCTTGGGATTTATTCAGAGGTTTTACTTGTCGACTATTTGAAGGAACTTCTCCAGTGCTTCTATATGTCTGGTTCTCGTCTCTGACTTGACCATCATGTCATCCACGTATACCTCAATCTCCTTATGCATCAAGTCATGGAATAACGTAGTGGCCATTCGTTGATAAGTGGCTTCCGCATTCTTGAGTCCAAACGCAATCACCTTGTAACAATATGTACCCCACTCAGTGACGAAGACAGTCTTATGCTTGTCTTCTTTGGCAATGAGGACCTGATTATATCTTGAGAACCCATCCATGAATGAGTACATAGCGGATAAAGTTGTGTTATCGACCTACACGTCTATATGAGGTAGTGGAAAATCATCCTTTGGGCAAGCTTTGTTGAGGTCCCTATAATCCACACATATTCTGATCTTTCCATCCTTCTTCGGCACCGACACAATGTTGGATAACCACTCGGGGTACTTCACCACCTCTAAGAACCCCACATCTGTCTGCTTTTTGACTTTTTCCCTAACCTTTTCGGCCCATTATGTCCTCATTCTTCGGAGCTTCTGTTTTACTGGCCTCATGTTCGGATAAGTTGGTATCATGTGCTGGGCGAAACTTCTGTCCACTCCTGGCATGTCTTCATAGGACCAGGCGAATACTTTTGTATATTTTATTAATATTCTCTCTAATTCTTTCCGCTCATCAGAGGTTGCCTCACTTGCAATTAAAATTTCCTTGGGGTTTTCACATGTACCAAGATTAAATTCATTTGCCTTTGTGAGTTAATGTCAAATATGCTCATGTCATGTATGTTATGATGCATACTAATCGGAAAAGACTCGAACAAGTAAGCAAAATCAATGTCTTTATTATTAATAAATGCAGGATTACAATCAATTAAATCAGGAAAATAAATATCTTCGTAATCTGCAGCCTTGTCTTCCTTCGTCTTCTTGCTTTCCTCGAGCGTCAGATTCTCCAACTGTAATAATTCTTCTTCCCATTTATCTTCCTCCTCCTCCTCTGCCTGAGGTTCCTTGCCCATCACATCCTTAAAGATCTCGAATCCCGGCACTATGATCCCATTGACTTCTTTGGGTTCAAGCTCTCTTTGATATCATGTGGCTTTCACAAAGTATTCCATCAGCTTCATCCATTTTTTCTTGGTCTCTGGCTCATTCTCATCGGATTCATACCCCAATCCTCTTTTACTGGTCTGTCCCTTGAAATCTAGCAGTGCTCCTCTAGCACTCAAACCTGTGCCCGGCTCATATTTCATTTTTTCCATGATTCTAGCCACTTTAGGGTCCACCTATTCTTCAAAGTTTGCTGCCACTTGGAACCTTGTGAGAGGCTATATGTCTAAAGCAGCCACATCATTTTCTACTTCAGCCCTGATGGTGACGACTTCCCCTCCATGCGGGAACTTAATAACCTGATGCAAAGTGGATGGCACGCCCCCAAGTTTGTGAAACCATGGCCTCCCTAATAACAAATCAAATATAGCTGGGATATCAAGCACTGTGAACTCCACATCGTATTCTATCGGGCCCACTTTGACTATTGTGACAAAGGTGCATTCGACTCCCCGGTTGCTATCGTCATATTCTTTGATAGTCATGCTGAAGGGGCTTAAGTCTGTTGTTCGCATACCCAACCTTGACAGAATCTTCAAAGGGCACACATTGATAGATGAGCCATCATTCACCATCACACAAGATGTATTCTTGCCTCTTACTTCCGCTTTTATGAATAGCGGCTTGTTGTGATTCCTCCACTCCATCTGGAGTTCTTCTTTAGAGAATGTTATCACATGGCTACCCTCTTTTTGTACCGACCCTACGAACATTGTTGGGTTTGCATCTTCAGGTACCATTATCTTGCTCAGAGCTTCTACCATGGCACACATGTGCTCTTGAGAAGCACATAATAACTCCCATATGATCACTTGTGCCCGTGTCTTCTTCAGTTGACGCAACACAGTATCCCCATCGGTGTTATCTGTATTTTCTGTCACCTCTCGGTATTCTGTCGGCACTTTTTTGCCTTTCTCTGTTACATCACTGTAAAAATGTCCACTGTGAGCCATTCTCTTTACCTCATCTTCGTCACTACTCGAGAAGTTTTCCAAGAAATCTCTCCCCTGCTCTGTTTCATCTTCACTACTGCTACCTCATATCCCCATGCAAGAAACTTGGTGGTTGAGAGTTTGGAGGACAAATCTTTCAGGTAGGCCAGAGTTGATCATGTATGTGGGTGGTGGAATGAAGTGGTAGTTGGGTAGAGGGTTTCTGTGTATGTTGGGTTGTTCTTTTTCCGAGTCGGATATCTTATGGGTGTCAAAGAGGTTTTGGATCTCATGTCTGAGGCGGGTGCAGTTGTCAATTTCATAGCCTTTCTGCTGATGGAAGTGACAGTATAGGTTTAGGTCGAAGTAGTGTGGCACATGGTTTGGAAGTGGTCTAGGTTCTAAAGATTTGAGGAGTCATTGCCTCTTCAGTTTTTCAAATACCTTTGACAAAGGTCTACCAAGATTGGAGAATCGACTGTTTCTGATGGGAGCGACCTCAACAGGAGCGGGCTTGGTCCCTGAAGGCCCCTCAATGGTCTTTCTATTCTGGCTATAAAACTTTCTGTTCTCAGCATCATCTTCCTCGATATCCATGACAGTTTCTCTTCACTGTCGAAATTCACTAATCATGGAGGTCATCCTCCTTAGTTTGTTATAAATGGAGGGCTTGGTGCCCTTAATGATCATCTTGATCTGGTCCTTCTCCGAGGGCCGTGTCTGCATTTTCAAGAGCTGGCTTCTCCACCGATCCATATAATATTTGAAGTTCTCTTCTAGCTTCTGTTTGGTGTTTTCCAGGTCACGGAGTGACAAGTCTATCTCCAGGTCTGTGACATATTGGTTCAGAAAGGCCTCTGCTAATGCCCTATAGTCATCCCTGACCTTTCTCTCCAGACCGTGATACCATACTACGGGCGCCCCTTCCAGTGACATCCTAAACATCTTCTGCACCTGGCATTTCGACAAACCCACTGAACTCATCACTGAAATATATTGTCGGAGATGGACCCTAGGATCTCTGTTTCTGATGAACTTGGCCATGTCAGGCATCTTAAACTGGGGAGACAACTGTTCTTTGAAAGTCGTCGCATCATAGTGTAACATATATTCATGTTTTCTCTTCATCTTGCGGGTAACTGACTCTACTTGTTCTCTGAGTTTATGTACCTCTGCCAGAGACCCGGCTATCCTTCCTGTGGAATACTCAGCCATGTCATCATCAAAAACATAGATTTCTTCGCTTACCCATATCGTGGGCTCCTCACACCTTCCATTCTTATTGTTTTTTGTTTCCACTGTGTGGGGTACTATCAGATTGGCCATAGCGTTGGTCAAAGCTTGTAGTTGCTCGGTAATTTTGGTGATGTTGGTCTCCAATTGATCCATGCAGGAACCTTCACTACCTGACACATCCATGGTTGTTAATCTTTTCTTGACAAGTCTTCATTCTTCTCTAACCCAACAGATATATATGATGGCTGTTAAAACAATGGGTTAGCATAACTCGTGTATGGATGAGATGCATGTGGTTATCAAAATAACATATATCCTTCCGACCTTATTCCTCCCACACTCGTGGTAAGTCCGTTTCTGTCCTAGGTATGGCTTATTTTATGCACCAATGTGGGGTACACAAAATTGTTCTCTCCTACACTATAGGGGTGAACCTTGGCTACCTCAGTCTCTTTCCATCGGTCAAAGACAAAGACCGCCCATTTACAAAATTGACTAAGCCTATTTTGAGGATCGTGCCATTGTCTAGAAATGATGAATTGGGCTCTCGATAATCACGGTTGTGGGGATGGACTTGGAGATATCCAAAAGTATAGAAATATGTCGTAACAAGGCGTATCCTTCCTGGATGAAAGCCAGTGTGGATATCGGACTCATGCATTTGGCATATTCGGATCATGGTTGGACCTTCTAAGCCCATCAAGGTTTTCATACAAGTTAGCCCGTCATCATTTTAAAGCGTTCAATCAGATTATCACGAGGTGCAAACTTGTCCCAGTTGAAAAGGTCCAACATGTGTACACTTTTGCGATAAGGTGGCTAAATAACTTCAAATGATAGGGGGCCCAAACACAAGGTAGCCCATCGTCATTTTGAAAAATTTGGCCCAATTATCATAAGATACAAACTCGTCCCAGTTTAAGTGGCCCAACAAGTTCGTATCTTATGACGAGAGGCCCAAATGGATCCAAATGATAATGGTCCCAAACACAAGCATATGGGTAGCTTCTACAGGACATATAACTATGGTTCATATGTGGGCTTACAAGGGAACGGATAAGGCTCTCATCGGCGAAGGGTTGCCCACAACTACGTCTCTCCACTCAAGGATTTGAGTGACCAAGTGAGCGCACCTTTTTTATACCCTATGGTACGTGCCAACGAGTGATGGTTATCATCACATAATGATCCGCCGCCTTGAGTGAAAGCGACTTCACAATACATGACGCCATCGGGGTAAAAAGGGTATGCAAAATATATGAGACTTGGTTAACCAAAGCCAAAGCCACGGACACTACAAGGCATTGTTTCGGGGCCGATTCTCTATCCCCAGTGGAGTCACCATCTGTAGGAGTGAAGCGAGGTTTACTGTTATGCCTATGATGTTCGGCGACCACGACACTGTTGGGCTCGCAGACCATAAAGAGTACGGATTAGCCCACGGGGGACTAAACCGGAGAATAAAGGAGTCGCCACCCAGTGTGAACTGGGAAAAGATTTAAGGCCGCACTCACCCCTTGCAAGGGAAGACCTCAAACCGTTAGGTTCAGAATGGTCCCTTACTTATGCCAGTATAATGGACGGGTTCACACAATGGTATTGTAGGCACTGCATTTTTGCATGTAAGTCCCGATGATGAGTCTCGTACGGAGGCACTACCTTTTTATGTCGTGAAAGTCGCGAGAAACGGACGTCGGAAGGGAAGAATTAAGAATTGACGTTTTGTTGGATTTGATTCGCTCGTTTAACTTCGGGTTTGCTCGTTGAATTTTCGTTGCAAGATCTTCCTTGGCCCAAACACGAACACCTACGCCCCTTTTGCCACCTTTCACGTGAACCACCCCTCATGCAAGGCCATGCAACCAAACTCCACTCATTTACCCCTCCACTCACTATTCAAATAACCAAATTAACCTTCCACCAACATGTCCCACGCCATTGACAAAACCTAACCTTCTTCTCTCCTTCACTTTCAACAAAAAATCAAAGCAACTCCCCCACCCCCACGTGAACAACATCACAAATTCAACAAAGCTCCCCCTTCACGCCGAAAGCACCTCAAAATTTCCTCATCCATCCACGCTCATTCAGCCCTCAAAATCTGCCCTTCATCACGTTCATTTGGCCCCTTTGTTCACGCCCATAACAACCTCACAAACTCCCCACTATAAAAACAACACGAGCCCTCCATCCACTGGGATCACACCTTCAAGCTCCTCACGCCCAGCCCCTGATTCAACACATCAAAGTCCTCTGACCAGCCCCTATCCACGCACCCTATTCCCTCTTTCACCTCTCCCACATCGCCTAAGAAACCCCTCAACACAAGCACTCACAAACCTCACGCAGCTCGCACACACACTCAGCACACACCAAGCCACGACTTACACACACAAACACTCTCTCTCCACTCAGCCCTCACTGCCTCTCTCAAGCACCTCAGCCTCACAAAGACACGTCCACCACTGCCCACCTTCAAGGCCTCACATAGCACACACCTGATCACTCAACTCTATCACGCCACTAGCTTCACTCACGCACACACAGCACACTCACATCCATCAATACCACATCGATTAGGAAACTACCCACCTTAATTGTCTTCACAATTCACGCACAAACACTTCACAATTCACGCACAACCACTTCACAACCCATCACTCCCCTCAATCCCACATCTCCCAGGAAACTCATACCAGCCCTCACTCACGCACAAGCCACACACACCTTGCACTTACCAGCCCTCACAACCCTCACAAACAGCCACCTTTAACGCCTAAAACACTGCCCTCACAGCCCTCACAAACAGCCTCCTTCACGCCACAAATACTACCCTTACACAGCCTCATTCACGCACTAACACTGCCTTCACAAACAGCCTCCTTCACGCCACAAACACTACCCTCATACAGCCTCATCCACGCACACAAACTGACCTCCAGTAGCCCCTTCAATTGATCAATGCATCACTGCCCACGTAAAAAGGCCACCTCTCTCAAGCCTCACAACAACGCCACATACACCTTCAACGCAACACAGCCAGTAAATCACTCCAACTGCCGAATAATCCCTACCCTTACTGCCAAAATTGCACGCATATTAGACCTTGAAATAGCCCAGAAACTATCCGTAAAAACTACACAAAACAGCCCCTTAGCACACTTGAAGCAGTGACCAGAAAATACAACGGAAATCACAGTGAAACGAAGTGAAAACAGCGAACAAAACAGTAAAACAACGGAGGAAAACATCGAACCAGCGAACCGGAGGAGTCACGGAATGTTAGCCCTTCCGACGGCCGTATAACGCACTTCCAAGAGATGACACAAAAGGTTAGACCTGAGGGCACATGTTATTTATCTTTCTTCACATGAATAAATAGTTTGGCATGTCATTTATTTTACCTCACACGAATTAGTAATTTAGAAGGCATGTTACTTACGTCATTTCGCATGAATTGATAATCTAGCATATTATCCATTTTACTTTGCATGAATTAATAGCTTAGAAAGCATGTAATTTATTTTATTTCGCATGAATTAGTAGTTTAGAAAATTATTTACCTTTGAAATATGATTTGGTCTACTACGTTATTTCTCTAAGCATGACTTAGTTATTTTCTTCCGCAATAGGAATTTAATTTACATTATGTTTAAGTCGTATTTATTTAACATTCTTATTGTGTGATATCGAATGTTTGCCGTTATGATAACTAAAACTTAGATTTAGGCCGTGTACGAATTTAGGTGTAGGTTACCTTCTTGCAAATGTATGTTGAGTAAACTTGGTTAAAATTGCACAAATCCGTTCATTACAAGTGACATAAGTAAGGGACCATTCCGAACCCAACTGTTTGAGGTCTTCCCTTGCGAGGGGTGAGTGCGGCCTTAAATCATTTCCCAGTTCACACTGGGTGGCAACTCCTTTATTCTCCGGTTTAGTCCCCCGTGGGCTACTCCTTACTCCCAACCGGGCCGCGAGCCTGGAACAACTTCGCCGGTTTCTGTGTCCTACAGTCTGGCGACTCCACTGGGGGATAGAGAATCGGCCCCGAAATAATGTCTTGTAATGTTTGTGATTTGTGCTATAAATTAACCATGTCTACTGTGGGTTTAGGGAGTTTAATCAAATGCATTATTAAAGCTAGGTGATGGTTTGGTGTATTCCTTCACTCACTACCTTTCTATAAGGAAAAGCTGTGAAGGCACCTAGATAACCATTTACGGTTTGATGTCTTCCTTCATTCACTACCTTTCTATAAGGAAAAGCTATGAAGGCCCCTAGATAATCATCTACTCGTAGCCTATTGTGATAGACTAATTTGGAGGACTCATTGTTTATTCCTGACACCAAGCGATAAGAGCCTAAGGGGATTGGGTACGTAAGAGAGCCTCGCTCCACCCTCCCTCTGGGGAATATACAACGGGAAATCCATTTGACAGTCAGTCATACACCATAACTCGTTGGCACGTACCTTAGTGTATAAAAAAAGGTGCGCTCACTTGGTCGCTTGAACCCTTGAGTGGGGAGTCCTAGTTGTGGGCAATCATTCATCAGCGAGAGCCTTTGTTTACACTCCTATAAACTTACATGTGAACCATAGTTATATGACCAGTAGAAATCATCTCTTTATGTTTATGTTTGGACCATCGTCATTTGGATTCAGTTGGACCTTTTGTCAAGAAATGTGAATTTGTTGGGCCATTTAAACTGGACAAGTTCATGTCCTTTGACAATTGGGCCAAAAGCTTCTAAAATGCCGATGGGCCATTTTTTGTTTAGACCTCTTATTATTTGAAGTTGTTTAGCCATGTTATCGCAAAAGTATAAACTTGTTGGGCCTTTTCAACTGGGACGAGTTTGCACCGCGTAATAGTATGATTGAATACTTTAAAATGATAATAGGCCGACTTATATATCTCATGCATCGTACGCATCTCATGCATCGTACGCATCTCATACACCCTCATGCATACACGCATCATGCTAACCCTTGTGTTTAAAAGCCATCATAGATACCCGTTGGGTTAGGGAAGAGAGAAGACTCGCCAAAAGGCCAATAACAAATATGAGCAGATCAGAGAACGAGGTATCCCGTGTGGATCAGTTGGAAACCAGTCTCACCAAGGTTACTGAACAGTTGCAAGTATTGACTACTGCTATGGCTAATATGGCTGTGCCCCGTGCTGGGGGATGCTCTGAGAATGAGAGGCGTGAAGAGCCTCCGAACAGGTTGGATGATGATATCCCTATTTTTGATGATGACATGGTTGAATATGCGGCCGGAAGAATAGCTGGGTCTCAGGCAGAGTTGTAGAAACTTAGGGACCAGGTAGAGTCAGTTACCGGCAAGATGAAGGGTAAGGACGAAGACTTACTAGACTATGATACGATGACTTTCGAAGAACAGCTGCCAGCTCAGTTTAAAATGCCCGATATTGCCAAGTTTAATGGGAATGGGGACCCGAGGGTCCATCTCCGGCAATATGTCTCGGTGATGAGTTCAGTGGGCCTATCACAACGCCAAGTTCATAAGATGTTTGGGATGTCGCTTGAGGGGGCACCTGTAGTGTGGTACCATAGCCTTGAAAGAAAGGTTAAGGAAGATTGGAGGGAACTTGCAGATGCTTTTCTGAAACAATATATTACAGACATGGAGATTGATTTGTCACTCCGCGATTTGGAGAACACCAAACAAAAGCCAGAGGAAAGCTTCAAAGACTATGTGGATCGCTGGAGAAGCCAGCTCATGAAAATGCAGACTCGGCCCTCAGAGAAGGACCAAATCAAAATGATCATCAAGGGCACCAAGCCCTCTATCTATGGCAAGCTAAGGAGGATGACCTCCATGATCACAGATTTTCGACAGTTGAGGGAAACTGTCATGGATATTGAAGAAGAGGAAGCCGAGAATAGAAAGTTTTATAGTCAGAATAGAAGAACTTTTGGAGGGCCTTCGGAGACCAAGCCCGCTACTGCTGAGATCACTACCATCAGAAATAGGCGATTCTCCAATCTTGGTATACCTATGTCAAAGGTGCTTGAGAAGTTGAAAGGACAAGGACTCCTAAAACCTCTAGAACCCAGACCAACTCCCAACCCTGTGCCACACTACTTTAACCTAGACCAATATTGCCACTTCCACCAGCAGAAAGGCCATAACACTGACAACTGCCCCCGCCTTAGGCATGAAATCCAAAACCTCATCGATGCTCATAAAATACCCGACCCGGAAAAAGAACAACCCAACACACACAGAAACCCTCTACCCAACTACATGATCAACTCCGGCCTACCCGAAACCTTTGTCCTCCAAACTCTCGACCACCATGCTACTTGCATTGGGATAAGAGATGACAGTAGTGAAGAACCATAGGCTGAGGAAATAGACAATGCTGCAGACAATGAAGATGTTTTCCTTGGTTTATTTGATTACAATCCTGTATTTTTAAGACATTGATTTTGTCTACTTGTTTGAACCTTTCTCTTAATGATAATAAAGAGATTCATTTCCCCTACTCGCCTGAATATACAACATGAGTATATTTGACAAAAGCATTCAACCTTGATACTCAACGATGTGTAGAACACGGGAAATCCTCGGAAGAAGCAAGCAAAAAAGATGAGACAGCCATTCAGAAGTGGGGAAATGGAGCAGTGAGACTGTCAAACTTAGAAGGGAATGAGTTCACCGAGCTGATCAATGTAGAAAGATTGAAGCAGTACTTTGCCTGAAGAAAAGAAGAATGGTCATCAAAGGAATTAGCAGAAGACCTGACCTAACGGGATAGGAAATTCATTCATGCATACATGCATACACGTAACATACTTGCATTCTTTTGTGTTTTTTCTGTTTACAGGTTCCGGTAAAAAGAGAACCAAACCCCAAGGGGCGACTGGAGACACGTGTAGGCACACGGCGCCAAGGAGCACAATGCGGATCTAACCCACCAGAAACAGGGAGTACCTCTACACTTGCATACGTACGCATCACCTGCACGAGTTTTTATTCTGTTGTTTTATTTGTGTTCGCAGGTCTCGAAGAAAAGAAGGGAAAACGACAAAGTACAAGCAAATTTAAAGCAAACGAAACAATATCAGCAGTTTTCAAAGAATAAATCCCAGGGGGCGAAGCCCAGATTATCAGCAGTGGAGAGGAAGAATTCCGGAAAAGAGAGAAGTCTTTGATGGTTAGGCATATGTCCGGTGATGACATTGTTTGCTGTAAGGAGAAACCTAAGAAACGATAAGTGCGAAATGTGCTCTTATCCGGTATTATGAGCAGCTGATCTCGGCTAGACTCGCGAGCACTTAATTACGGGATCTTAGCAGTAGAAGCCTGAGTAGTCGAAAAGTTCACTAGTTGAAGAGATGATGGATCAGTGAATGACCGTTTGCTTGGATGTCCACCCTGGTTTGCTGATGCTAGATACATGATATGGTTGGAAGCAAAAAAAAAAGTCTCTGCAATGAAAAAGAAAAAAAATAGACCACATATAACCGATAAGCGTGAAGCTACCCATGGGCGAGTATTAGGACTATCATGAGGAGAAATGCTACCTTAAAGGGTAGGTGAGTCAGAAAAAGAAAGAAAAGAGAAAAAAAAAATGTTCAAAATGAAAAGAAAGAGACAAGACAAAAAAAGAAACCATATCATGTTGAGTATGAAGAAGTAATCACAGAGTATGATTCAAGACATCTAGGTTGGTTAGACCTACTGATCCAATTCTCCGAGACAAAATCATCGAGTTGGCTTACTTAAGGATTAAGCTGCGAAGGAGCCTTGGCGCACACACACACTATGAGTCTAGTTCAGATCACTCATGCAGACGATCGGATTTGAGTGTATTAAATACTTTGAAGGTTCTCTGGTTTGGACACGGAGCAACCGTTGAGGAAAAAAATGTTTAAGTCATCAGGATTATCTCGTAAGAGGCAATACAACATGTTAATATGCAACATCAGCATCAGTATCAATTTGGGAACAAGACCCACAATCAGGAACAAGACCTGCAACTCAATTTGGGAACAAGACCCACAATCAGGAACAAGACCTGTAACTCAATTTGGGAACAAGACCCACAACTCAGTTTAGGGAACAAGACCCTCAGCTCAACTCAAATCGGGAACAAGACCCACAGCACAGTTCAGGGAACAAGACCCTCAGCACAATTCAGGAAACAAGACCCTCAACTCAAATCGGGAACAAGACCCACATCTCAGTTCAGGGAACAAGACCCTCATCTCAACTCAAATAGGGAACAAGACCCACAGCACAGTTCAGGGAACAATACCCTCAGCACTATTCAGGGAACAAGACCCTCAACTCAAATCAGGAACAAGACCCACAGTACAGTTCAGGGAACAAGACCCTCAGCACAATTCAGATCGGGAACAAGACCCACAACTCAGTTAAGGGAACAAGACCCTCAGCTCAACTCAAATCAGGAACAAGACCCACAACACAGTTCAGGGAACAAGACCCTCATCATAATTCGGATTGAGAACAAGACCCACAACTCAGTTCAGGGAACAAGACCCTCAGCACGATTCAGATCGGGAACAAGACCCACAACTCAGTTCAGGGAACAATACCCTCAGCTCAACTCAAATCGGGAACAAGACCCTCAGCACAGTTCAAGGAACGAGACCCACAACTCAGTTCAGGGAACAAGACCCTCCGCTCACTTTGGGAACAAGACCCATGGGTCACATCACCTCGCCATCAATATCATCATAATTCGGAAACAAGACCCTCATCTCAACTCAGTAGCGGTTCGGAAATGGACCACTTAGCATGTCGGGTATGGCACAACCAAATCAAAACAGTTCGAAGCAACAGGTAAGTCAGGTGGCAGCTGGCGAGCCAGGTAAGTAAAAATGCATTGCACAAACTTTTATAGGATTGTCATTGTCGCACACTGTACAAGTCCCATCAAAGTGGGGGCGACTGTAGGCACTGCAGTTTTGCATGTAAGTCCCGATGATGAGTCTCGTACGGAGGCACTACCTTTTTATGTCGTGGAAGTCGCGAGAAACGGACGTCGGAAGGGAAGAATTAAGAATTGACGTTTTGTTGGATTTGATTCACTCGTTTAACTTCGGGTTTGCTCGTTGAATTTTCGTTGCAAGATCTTCCTTGGCCCAAACACGAACACCTACGCCCTTTTGCCACCTTTCACGTGAACCACCCCCCATGCAAGGCCATGCAACCAAACTCCACTCATTTACCCCTCCACTCACTATTCAAATAACCAAATTAACCTTCCACCAACATGTCCCATGCCATTGACAAAACCTAACCTTCCTCTCTCCTTCACTTTCAAAAAAAAATCAAAGCAACTCCCCCACCCGCACGTGAACAACATCACAAATTCAACAAAGCTCCCCCTTCACGCCGAAAGCACCTCAAAATTTCCTCTTCCATCCACGCCCATTCAGCCCTCAAAATCTGCCCTTCATCACGCTCATTTGGCCCATTTGTTCACGCCCATAACAACCTCACAAACTCTCCACTAAAAAAACAACACGAGCCCTCCATCCACTGGGATCACACCTTCAAGCTCCTCACGCCCAGCCCCTGATTCAACACATCAAAGTCCTCTGACCAGCCCCTTATCCATGCACCATATTCCCTCTTTCACCTCTCCCATATCGCCTAAGAAACCCCTCAACGCAAGCACGCACAAACCTCACACAGCTCAACACACACTCAGCACACACCAAGCCACGACTTACACACACAAACACCCTCTCTCCACTCAGCCGTCACTGCCTCTCGCCTCAAGCACCTCAGCCTCACAAAAACACGTCCCCCACTGCCCACCTTCACGGCCTCACATAGCACACACCTGATCACTCAACTCTATCACGCCACTAGCTTCACTCACGCACACACAGCACACTCACATCCCTCAATCCCACATCGATTAGGAAACTACCCACATTAATTATCTTCACAATTCACGCACAAACATTTCATAACCCATCACTCCCCTCAATCCCACATCTCCCAGGAAACTCATACCAGCCCTCACTCACGCACAAGCCACACACACCTCGCACTTACCAGTCCTCACAACCCTCACAAACAGCCACCTTTAACGCCTAAAACACTGCCCTCACAGCCCTCACAAACAGCCTCCTTCACGCCACAAATACTACCCTTACACAGCCTCATTAACGCACTAACACTGCCTTCACAAACATCCTCCTTCACGCCACAAACACTGCCCTCATACAGCCTCATCCACGTACACAAACTGACCTCCAGTAGCCCCTTCAATTGATCAATGCATCACTGCCCACGCAAAAAGGCCACCTCTCTCAAGCCTCACAACAACGCCATATACACCTTCAACGCAACACAGCCAGTAAATCACTCCAACTGCCGAATAATCCCTACCCTCACTGCCCAAAATTGCACGCATATTAGACCTTGAAATAGCCCAGAAACTATCCGTAAAAACTACACAAAATAGCCCCTTAACAAACTTGAAGCAGTGACCAGAAAATACAATGGAAATCGCAGCAAAACGAAGTGGAAACAGCAAAACAGCAGAGGAAAACATCGAACCAGTGAACCGGAGGAGTCACAGAGTGTTAGCCCTTCCGACGGCCGTATAACGCACTTCCAAGAGACGACACAAAAGGTTAGACCTGAGGGCACATGTTATTTATCTTTCTTCACATGAATAAATTGTTTGGCATGTCATTTATTTTACCTCACACGAATTAGTAATTTAGATGGCATGTTACTTACGTCATTTCGCATGAATTGATAATCTAGCATATTATCCATTTTACTTTGCATGAATTAATAGCTTAGAAAGCATGTAATTTATTTTATTTCGCATGAATTAGTAGTTTAGAAAATTATTTACCTTTAAAATATGATTTGGTCTAGTACGTTTTTTCTTTAAGCATGACTTAGTTATTTTCTTCCGCAATAGAAATTTAATTTACATTATGTTTAAGTCGTATTTATTTAACATGCTTATTGTGTGATATCGAATGTTTACCATTATGATAACTAAAACTTAGATTTAAGTCGTGTACGAATTTAGGTGTATGTTACCTTCTTGCAAATGTATGTTAAGTAAACTTGGTTAAATTACACAGATCCGTTCATTACAAGTGACATAAGTAAGAGACCATTCCGAACCCAACGGTTTGAGGTCTTCCCTTGCGAGGGGTGAGTGCGGCCTTAAATCATTTCCCAGTTCACACTGGGTGGCGACTCATTTATTCTCCGGTTTAGTCCCCCGCGGGCTACTCCGTACTCCCAATCGGGCCGCGAGCCTGGAACAGCGTCGCCGGTTTCTATGTCCTACAAGTATAGCCAAGTCTTATACAGTTCATGCAAGATAATTAAAATAAACACACAAAATTGCACACCCATAAACATTAATATAAATAAAAGCAAATTAAATTAAGAAATACAAGGTACGATAACAAGAGTCATAATAATCAAAAGTAAATAAAGCGTCAATAAATGAATAGTAAACAAAATGAGGGGGTTAATCATGCATATATGAGTATTTCTCGAGTGGTACGTGGAGTTGTATCCCAAGTACATACCGCACTACCATCCATTCGGATTCGGCTACGGAATTTACGTCTGGGTTTCCATCCGATATACCGCAAGGGATAATAACATGCATAATCATCAATGCAATGTAAACAGATATAAAAAATATTACCATGCATATACAGATAATCACCAACATGAATAAATAAAATAAAATGGGTAAAATAATAAAATAACGATAAAAAGATAAATAACAAAATAAATGAGAAATAATAAAATAATGATGAAAGTGAGTAAATAAATAATAAAAAAATGTAGCACTAAATAGATAACAAAATAAATAACAAAATACCGAAGAAAGAAAAGAATGTGACCAGAAATTTGGTCGTATTTGATGTAGGACTTCGCATACCCGGCTGGACATATTTCACGTCCAGCCAGACACGCAGCGTCCGGAACTATAAAAGAAATATGGTAAAGGTGCCCTAAGGTCTTACCTTTTAAGTTGCTCTCTCGGAAGTGTGTTAGGCCGTCGCCGGGAAGATTGAAGCTGGTTTGATGTTGGCAGTTTCTAGTTCGCTGTTTCACTAGCTGTTTTGCTATTTTCTATTTGTTGTTTCACTATTTTCTGCTTGCTATTTCACTGGTTTGCTGTTTCTCAATTTTCTGGTTGCTGTTATTGGTTGCTGTTTTTGGTTGCTTTAGATGCTCTTTTTAAATTGTTTTGGTTGTTGTCTTTACTGTTTTTTGGCTGCTGTTTTTTACGGATTTGGGTTGCTGCTTTGGGTGATTTGTGGCTGTTGTTTTCACTATTTTTTTGGTGTTGTTTAGGCTGGTTGTTTTCATGATTTTTCTTGCTATTTAGGCTGGTTGTTTTTCACGATGATGAGGTATTTTGTTTGTGTTGTTTGGTCTCCTTAGGGGTTTTTTTATCACGCCCAAGCCTCAAGGTTTTTGTGTTTATTCTTTCGGTGATTTGAAGAAGAAACTTTTTTTGTGTTTGCCGTGTGCCTTAGAAGAAGAAGAAGAAGAAGAAGATAAACCTTCCACATTGTGATGATTTGGTGTCCCTTTTATAATGTTTTGAAATGATCTCACATTGATTTTGGGGAATATATTATTTTGGGGTAAAATCTCATATATTTGGTGATGAGAATATCCCAAATCTTGTTAAATTAAATGGGATCCCCAAAATCTCACTAAATTGGAAAGTGATTTGAGGGGATTTTAGCATGTGGAATGCATGGGATTTCATATCTTCTTAAATTGGAAGGTGTTGATGAGGGGATTTTAACATGTGAATTTCATGGGATTTCAAATATTTGGGAAGATTTGGGCGTGTGCATGGGTTCATGGGCCTTGGGCGTGTGTATGGTGGGTTGCATGGGCTTTGGGCCGTGTGGATGGGATGAAGTTGAAGGGTGCAAGGGCGTGTCTGAGGCTAAGGTTTGAAACAGAAACTGACTGAGCGAATCCGAGGTTGGCTAGTGAGTCCGAATCCAAATGAGGTGCTAATTTTGGAGGTTTTCCTTCATTCCGGTATTCATTTTTCGCAACTTTCGTAACTTTTCAAGTAGTGCCTCCATGCTAGGCTCATCATTGGGCTTATGCAAAAATACAGTGTCTACATTCACCTTACAACTCTATTAGTGGACAATTTTAGCATATTACAATGACTTATACAATAATAATATCTGACATGCAACTTTACTTTGACACTGACTGTGTTGAACCTCTGTGCACGACCTGGTGGACCCAAACATCCTAGTGAATACAATCAGTATTCATCCTCTCGAGCTCGTCTTCGGAGTAAGACTGCAAAAACAGAAAACATTGGAGAGTGGGGGGGTTAGATCGTTTGAACGACCTAGTAAGACTGTAATGTATGAATACTAAGTCTACTTAAACATTGAAAATATTTATGGTATCTATGAATTTTACGGCTTAGATTTGGAGTTTTACAAGTGTGGTAGCGAAAACTTATATTTTACTAATCGCTAGAAAAATTTACTACTCTTGATGTCTAACTTTGTAAATTCACCGTGATTAATTGGGAAAGAATATGAAGCTAAAATTTTATTGGAATGGTCCTTAATTTATCTAGTTTATAATGGTTTTTACAGTTCTTAATTCTGATACCAGAAACTCAAGTTATGGACAGACGTTCAGGGGCTGTGTAACTGAAAAACTTGTCACAGGGGCAGCAGATCACCCGATTTCAAAAATTCAGTCTGGCTTCATCTAAAGTCTACAAATTATGAATTTTGGATTTGTTACTCCATTATGTATCTAGTTTATCTAGAATTTTATATATCTTGATTTCGACTTCCATAACTCAAGTTATAAGCAAATCAATACAGGCTGTTCAGAATAGACAGAAACTAATGAAACTGCAAGGCAGCCAATTTGTAAAATTCAACATAAATTCATCAGTCATCTAAAAATTCTGATTTTTTTGAATATATTGAACTCTTTCATATAAAAATTTATTGTGAGGTAAATGGAGGTCTAGAATTTATGTATTAATCGAAATAATTAGAACTGTTCAAAATGAACTGCAGTCAAGCACTCTCTTCCTAAGGTCCTCACTTACTGTCATATTTCCCATTTCTATCATGCATTTCCACACTTCAGTTACACTTTATCATGTATAAAACTCAAATAAAACTCAGACCTCGGCATAACCAAAATTTCATAAAACTCCTAACATGCATTTTATCACCACAATAACACCTCCTCATGCATTAAACATAACTGAAATTAATTTCCCCTAACTGCCGAATCATCAAGAACAAGTAAACAAATATTTCCATCAATCTAATTCACAATCTCATCACCAACATTATTTTAAACATCAACCACAACTAATTTTCATACCAAGCACACTAATATCATTAAGCATCTTTTATTTATTTACTGGGGTTACTAATCTATACAAAGCAAAACATATATATCAATCATCAACAAAACCTAAAACCATAGAATATTAAGTAAGATTCATTACCTTAAATTTCTTGATTCTTAGCTCAAACTGCTTCCTGGAGCTTGTATTCACTCTTTAATACTTGTGTTGTGCATGATTTAACTCCCTTCTGTAATGACAAAATTTGTCTTCCTTGACATTCTTTGCCTTCCACACTTGGCAGTTTTGAGGACATGAAGTTTGATGGATTTTTATTTTGTTTCTCATGACCATAAGCTTTTTGTTTTTCCTTACAATATTTATCATTCTCTAGAAAAATCTAGGGACCTCAAGGATATTCTTCTTCATGGGCGGAAAATTTAAAGGGTATTGGGCTTTGTTAATATTTGAGTGATTTGGGTGTTAGATTTGGCTTTAGTAAAGTCTTTTATTATTTTATTCTTTATAAGAGAAATTATGGACCTTTACGTAAAAAAAAAAATTCATGAGCCTTCACAAGTCCAAATTATCTCTGAATCTATTTCTAAAGTATTTATACTTTGGAAAATTTTGCATCCAAGTTGTCATTATTTTGGTTGAGTCATTAAATAAATTACTAGTTGTTACAATTCTTCCCCCTTAAAATGATTTGTCCTCGAATCATATTGAGCATAGAGCTTTCTCTTGGATAAGCAACCAAGAGAAAGCTATCAGGTCATTAAATGGTCTCGAACATTCGTGATGTTATCATATTACTAAAACTGAGTAGCCTATAAATTGTAATTCTTAATCCTTGGGTCGTGAGTTGTTACCATGCTCTAAATTCCCGAGAAATCTATATAACCGAGTTCCTTACTCCTTAACTTAAATTTACTTTGATTAGTTCCATGTAACATCCCCCTCCATGAGATGCTACCAACAGGGAATAGACCGTACTATCCCCATGAGCCTCAAAACCCCCGCAAGCCACACACATAGCCCACACACACCAAGTCCACCACCAAAAGCCAACCACACGCCTAAGATAAGCCCACACACGCCCAAGCCCAATTAAATCTCATCCAAAATAATAAAACACATATTTAACACATGGTGAAATTAAAACAAATCTAAAAAATCACATACCAAATTAAAATAAATCAAATAAAATATAAAATATATCCCTACCTAATTAACAAATTAACTACCTAAATAAAACAAATCTCATGCCTAATTAAGATAAATCAAATATGTGATATTCCTAAACAAGCCAAATCTTGTCCCCAATTAAATATATGATTTCCTTATGTGACACTAATTAAATGGTATCTCCTTATTACACAAATTTTATTCCTTTTCAAACAAGATTAACCATAGCCTTTGTCTATAAAAGAAACACTCTCCTCTCCCTCTCATTCACGGCAAAAACTACAAAAAATAAACCCTAAGAGACTCACGGTAATAACATCCTCTCCACGCTGCACGCCCTCAATTCCACTCAACACGTCTGCCGCATAAACCCTTCACGAGCAACCTCTCCACACACCACATTGTCTTACGTTCATCAGCCCACACTCACCCTCCACTCACGCTAACCATCACTCCACACCTACCCCCTTTACGCAAGCAAACTCCTTACTCAGCAAATCCTCACAACACCTGCCCTCAAGCTCCACGGACACATAGCCCCCCCTCACGTTGTTAGCTTCCCTTCACGCCACAAGCATACACTCTGTAACCTTCACTTCACGCAATTGCCACGTCACCCAGCAAGCCATTCATGCACCAACCCATAGCCCCCATCACGCATCAACACATCACCCATAAATCACATTGGCTCATTCACAATAAAATGCAAATAAAACCCCTGAAACTGCCGCATAAGCCATCCAGTTTTCTGCCCAAAACATCCACATAAAACTGCCTAAATTGCACGCCTATTCTGCCCTTAAATCATCGAGTTTTACCGTGAAAATAAGCCTGAAAAACTGCCCAGAAATTGTCCCAAAACTGCACCCAAACCGTGAAAACAGTAAGCAAAACCAGCAGCCCTCTTAACCACAAAACAGTGGCCTTATACAGCAAAAATAGTGACTGAAAAATAGCAGCAAAAATAGCAGTGAAATATTGGAAAACAGCAGCCCGAGCAGTGAAAACAGCGATGAAAGACGTAAACCAGTGAACCAGAAAAGTTGCGGAGCGTTAGCCCTTCCGATCACTGTGTAACGCGAGTCCGAGAGTCGACGTAAAAGGTTAGACCTGAGGGCACTTTTTACATCTATTTTCATTCGTATTTTTATTGTTTATTATTTGCATGAGTATTGTGGAATGATGTGTGTTGTGGCCTTTGAATAAAATGGAAAATGTGTCACCTCTTGTGGTATATAGGATGGAAACCCATATGTAAACTCCGTAGCCGAATCCGAATGGACGGTAGTGCGGTCTGTACTTGGGATACAACTCCACGTACCACTTGAGCAAACGGCACATATTTCGATTTATTTTGTCTTGTTTGTTTATTATCCGTTATTTAATTTCTGAATGTTATTTGTTTGTGTAATGATGAGATAAAGCGCATGGGCTTAGTAAGTTGGATTAAAGGTCCTCCATTTCGAGGGGTTAAAAGCCTTTACCACGATGCTTTGCCGCGCCGGATGATGTATATTCGGTTGAATGTAAGATGCGTTCAATCGGGTATACGAAGTCCGATATTGTTGTCTTTATTTTTATATGCATTATGTTATTAGCGCATGGGATTAGTAAGTTGGATTAAAGGTCCTCCATGTCGAGGGGTTAAAAGCCTTTACCACGATGCTTTGCCGCGCCGGATGATGTATATTCGGTTGAATGTAAGATGTGTTCAGTTGGGGATACGAAGTCCAAGATTGTTGTCTTTACTTTTATATGCATTATGATGTGATGCGCATGGGCTTAGTAAGTTGGATTAAAGGTCCTCCATTTCGAGGGGTTAAAAGCCTTTACCACGATGCTTTGCCGCGCCAGATGATGTATATTCGGTTGAATGTAAGATGCGTTCAATCGGGTATACGAAGTCCGATATTGTTGTCTTTATTTTTATATGCATTATGTTATTAGCGCATGGGATTAGTAAGTTGGATTAAAGGTCCTCCATGTCGAGGGGTTAAAAGCCTTTACCACGATGCTTTGCCGCGCCGGATGATGTATATTCGGTTGAATGTAAGATGTGTTCAGTTGGGGATACGAAGTCCAAGATTGTTGTCTTTACTTTTATATGCATTATGATGTGATGCGCATGGGCTTAGTAAGTTGGATTAAAGGTCCTCTATTTGGAGGGATAAAAAGCCTATGGTCTACCTTTACCACGATACTTCGCCGCGCTTTTTATTTCGTTATTTGCTTTTCTTTGTATGTCATCTTCTTGCATAATCATGCATCATGTTGCATCGCACATGGGCAAATCAAGCTGGATTAAAGGTCATCCACTTTGAGGGATAGAAAGCCTACGGGCTACCTTTGCCATGACGTTTTGCCGCGCCGGACAAAGTGCATGCGATTGAATGTGAGATACGTTCAATCGGACACTTGAAGTCATATATAGATGTGGGCATGTGTCGCATCTCTTTTCTTTCACTTCCATTATTTATATTTCGAATCGCATCATGACACGTTTATTTTGATGTACAATTGCCTCTTTGGTTATTTCTTTGCATTATATACCTAATTGCACTACAAGAAAAAAGGCTTTTACTGATACTAAATTAGTGTCAGTAAAGGGTTTTACTGACACTATATAAATGTGTCAGTGTTGCCGCAGCCAGAAATCACTGACACTAGTTTCTAGTGTCAGTGATTCTTAGTGTCAGTAAACGTTAATACTGTAGTATCAGAAAATTATTGACACTATGGTATCAGTAATCTCTCACACTATTTTAGTGTCAGTAATTATTGACACTATATCATCAGTATTTAGTGATACTATAGTGTCAGTAAATTTTGTTACTGCAGTATCAGTATATCGCATATATTTGATTTTTAGTGTCAGTAATTATTGTTACTATAGTATCAATATCCGTCAATATCTTTTAAAATTTAAAAATCGTATTATTTCACAATTATATTTCTTATTTTTTGTAATTAAATTAATCATAAAATATATATATATAAATATATACCAACTCAATGAAATAAAAAACTAAAAAATTACATTTATATAAAATTCGCAATATAATAGATTAATCGTATTAATCAATTCAACAGTATCACATGATGAATACAAAAACTCCATAGACAATCTTTAAATTAACATATATATATTTCAAAAACTACTATTAAAGTCCCATCAAAATGTCATGCCCCCCAAAATTCATGATACTTGTTGAGAAGCCTGCAACAATCCCCCAACAATATGATATCTGGCACAAAATCTGAAATTATAAACCAAATGTTAAGAATTAGATGGACTTCCAAAAAAATCGATATCTTCATAAATAAAAACATTAAATACATCCAAATAAAAATACAAAATATAACCCTAATCTAATTTTTGTCACATAAAGCACTTATTGACAATAACCATACCAACAACCTAAGAGCATGCATATAAAAAACAAAATGGCATCCATAATAACAAGTTGTATCTTTCATACCGCTACATAATCACCAAAACAAACAAATCAATAACACACACACACACACACACACATATATATATATATATATATATATAGACGGACATAAAACTGAAATAAAAGGATCTCATGAACCAGATGAAGTTTATCAGATGACATGTTCTAATACTGTTTCCAAATGCAGGAAGCAAATCAATATATCAAATACTGCTTCCATAGCATTCATGCTGCACCTCAAAGCACATCAGATGACAGGTGCCATATCCCCCAAAGGTTTCAACAAGTATCAATCAGAACATGGAAAAACTTCATCAGGTAAAAAACTATCTCCAAGTTCATGTCTGACATAGAGAACATCGAGACACTGTTAATAGAATATTTTACATCATGATTGTTTTTTAACTTTCAAGTCTCAAAGCAATCTTACCCACTAGCAAAACTCACAAATAAAACAAATTAACCCACCAAATTAAACCCATCAGGGCATAAAACTGAAATAAAAGATATGATTCATATTGCTTTCACTGAAGTAAAAAATCTGGGGAAAAAATTCTAAGCTAAAAGTAGAAACAAGAATGTATTAATTTACAGAAAAGAGAAATACCATACTACTTCATTACTTCAACGAACAATAGCTATATTGTCCTTGTCATTTGTATTCTGCAAGAATAGAAGATTTCCCAATATGTCATGAATTAAAGTGAAAAAATAGGAAGTAATAATCACCTCTGTAAAACATGTCCTTGTAATTACCTCTTCATTATACTGTGTGATTATATGTGCAACATATATTGCCCAATCATCACGGAGTTGCGTTATATCTTCCAGAGTGTACTCATTAATCCCCTTGAACTTTAAAATATTTATAAGTTAGAATTTTAAACAGTAAGATATCTTAATTGACTAGTGATAAAACTTAACTATTGTTAACTTACATTGTCTTTTAGAATGTTCACATTTGTTACAATTTGCTGCATGTATTTCATCACATAATAACCGCATTCAAAACTTCCAGGCTGCATTGGACACTATAAAAAAGAATTATCATATCAATATTAGTTCATTTAGACATATTCTAAATATTCTCATTGTTGCATATCACAAAAATATATATATATATCATAACTTTGTACCTTCACAGATACCCAAGTCACACTACCGCTCTTATTATTAGAATGTAAAGATTGATACACTCTAATTCCCCTACAAAAAATTATAATTGGATATCATATAAATAATGCAACAATAAACCCAATGTTAAAATAAAGAGAAAACAACTATAACTTAACTGATTAACAATTTGCATCAACTCATCAGTAGGATTATTCCCCTTAGGATCCAGATAATATATCGTGCGTCGTACTATGTCAATTGCAAGAAGCACCCAGTGAAAGCTAAATAAGAAAGAAAGGGTAATAAAAATCTGGATTACATAACTTGAAATTGAATACCAAAAAAATTAAAAAATTATTACCTTAGGTTGTATGGGATCAATATGATTTGCCCCAACTCTATCATACCTAACAGTTTTGAAATGTATTGAGGTCCTTCTTTCAAAGCAACCTTTGATGGACGTATCATCTCAAAATTTCCAAACTGAACTGGTTTGGCAGTTTCAGTTTTATCCATCTCATCGTATAAGTGCCTAAGACAAGATAACATAAAAACAAAGTAAATATTTATAAAACATTTAGAACAAATGAAGAAAGAGGTAAAAGAAAACATACTTGATCCATATGTTAATAGCACAGTTTGAGACCTCCTTAAAATCCATGATTTCTTCGCAAATTGCTTTGTCTAAGTATGACTTCCAAGTAATACCAAAAATTGGTATGTCATAATCAATCTTTATCAAATTCGGAAAAAAGATTTTAACAAGCATAAAAAACATTTGCATGTATGGACTCTTATCTTGTTTTCTTGTTTGTGCAGCTGCCCTCGTGTTCTTTTTAAGAACCAGCTTTCTTGCAATTTGTTTTTTCACAACTACTTCATTTTTTGTTTCTTTACTGCAGGAGTTAACCTCGGAGATCTTCTTGGAGTCAATTTAGGTTTCGTTGGAGTTATTCTTGAAGTTGCTTCAATGTTTTGTTCTTTTTGATAATCATTTGGCACACCAACTTTAATAGGATCCTCCAATATTTTGCTCTTCACAGACTTTGGTGAAGTTTTACCCACAACTAACTGAACCTGTTGCTTCAATGTTTTGTTCTTTTCCCAAACTTGGTTTGAATATGCTCAACCATTTTAAATATTTCCTGACCTTTTAAATATTGAGGAGGAGAATCCCACTCTTTCTTTCCAATGAAAGCTTTTTTTAGTTTTTGAAATGAGTGACCAGGTGGTAGAAACCGTTGGTGGCCCATATAAGACATTTTCCGACTATGCGGCAACCAATGTGCACAAGTGCCTATCCCACAAAGTGGACAAGCATAATATCCCTTAACGGTACACCCAGATAGGTTTCCATATGCTGGGAAGTCACTGATTGTCCACATCAACACAGCTCGTAAATTGAAAATTTCTTTTTTATATGCATCATACACATCAACACCTACATTCCACAAGGTTTTTAAATCCTCGATTAAAGGTTGTAGGTACACATCTATATCATTTCCAGGCTGCTTGGGGCCAGATATCAAAAGAGACAACATCATAAACTTTCTCTTCATACACAACCATGGAGGGAGATTGTATGTTATCAAAGTAACGGGCCAACAGCTATAAGTGGTGCTTTGATTGCTATACGGATTAACCCCATCACTTGAGAGAGCTAAACGAAGATTTCTAGGATCTTGGGAAAATTCAGGCCACTTATTGTCAATTAATTTCCATGCCGGTGAATCTGCAGGGTGGCGAAGATTGCCGTCTTCAATTCTCTTATTTGCATGCCAAATCAAGTTTTCAGCTGTCTGTGGTGAATGAAACATTCTTTTGAACCTAGGAATAATTGGAAAATACCATAACACCTTCCCAGGAACCCCTTTTCTCAATTGTTTGGAACCATCATTTTTTCTTTTCCACCTAGATTGTCCACAAATTGGGCATTCAATAAGATTTGCAAACTTATTCCTGTAAAGAATGCAATCATTTGGACATGCATGTATTTTATCATAATCTAAGCCCAACACTTTCATTGTTTTTTTTGCCTCATACATAGACTTGGGTAGATTATTATTTTTTGGTAATATATCAGCAAGAGCTTCTAACAAAGCTGAAAATCCTGTATCAGACCACCCATAATTCCCTTTGACATTATACAGTCTCATTAAACCCGATAACTTTGAATGTTTAGAACCTAGATATAATGGCTTTTCAGCATCTTCAAGCATATCTGTGAAAGAGCTATGATCTTTATCACATTGCTCATACGCATCTTGAACCATATCAACTACATCACTATAGTCATGACATCTAAAACGTTGACTTTGTGGAAGGTCTTGGCAATTTTCAGAAGGAGATACAGGTTTAAATTCACCATGCCAAGTCCAAACTAAATACGTTTGGAGAAAGCCTTTCTGAAACAAATGAAGCTTCACCTCTTTAGGAGTATGAAACTCCATATTGCAACAACGGGCGCAAGGACATCTAATTAACATTCGATTTTCAGAATTAAGAATTGCAAACTCCAAGAATTCATCAACTCCAACACGATATTCACTGGAAAGTCTATCACAATATATCCATTTTTTGTCCATTTTACGTACCTAACCTGTTCATAATATGTACCTTGTCGATGTAAGTTTATAAAATTTTCATAATTAGTTTCAAAGGTTTAAAGAAAACACCATTAGAGTAAAATAACGAAGAACATTGGCTCCAATCCAATGTTATTTTTCTGCAATGTTCTCGATCTTCCTAACTACCAAAAGACCATCTCCCAGCACCCTCTATAACAGAAGTAAATTAGCATTTCAGAGAAGCCATAAAAATACAACTATCCAGAAACAAGAATATGAATTAGATGACACAACCATCCATGCAAAAGATTGAAAGAACCTTCATATATGAATTAGATTGTCGAGTCACGACACAACCATCCATGATTGAAAAACAGGGGTAAAAGTAAAACAATATACATCATACATCAATACCTGTCCTTGACCAGGCTTCTAATGCGAGCCTTTTCTCGGAAATAACAAATTCTTATTAACACACATCAGAAAATGTTGTGCAATTCTTATTGGAAAATATATTAGCACACCAAAAACGAAAAATATTACTAGATTAGTATTAGAGCACTTACCCCAAATACAACGTGCTTATTGTCAAGCCAATCACATTTTGCACACGTGATAAAGAACTGCGATGAAAAGAAGTGCAAGTAATCTACAAGATAATAGATAATTTGAGAAATCTTCAAGAAATAACATTCCAATTGATAATGCTCAATTTTTGGGTTATATAACAAAATATGTGGAAAGAAAATGTAATAAAAATTCACAAACTCATTCGCGGTTCAAAATTTTTTGGATAGAGACCTTTCTATGTACAGCACAAAGCTGCAGTGAGGCTCGGTTATGGGTCGCGGCTCAAGCGATGGATGGTGAGATGCAGAGATGGTGAAGGTCTGGTCGACTGCAACTGCGAGAGGCGGCTGGAGTGGAGAGAGTTTAGGGTTTAAACTTTAAATTCGTTTGAGAGAAAGAAGAGAGGCTAGGTTTAGTCTTTAGATTTTTTAGTTTTTTACTTTTTAATTTTTAAGTTAAACTTAAATTACTAATATATCCTTATACACTTAATAAATATTTGAAAATTTTAAGGGTAAATTTGTAATAAGGTATCATTAATTTACTGAGACTAAATTTACTGATACTCTAGTGTCAGTAATATATGCGAAAAACGTCACTTCCGCGAGGTGTTGGTTCGACTCCAGACAACTACGCGTTTTTTTTTTTTTTTATTTCTTACTGATACTATTGTAATAGTAATTACTGACACTAAAATCGCTGATACCATAGTGTCAGTAATTATTGATATTTAAGTGAAAAACACGGAAATAGGCCCATTTACACGTCGTTTCTGACACTTTTAGCCTAGTGTCACTAACCTTAGTGTCAGTAAAGGCCTTTTTTCTTGTAGTGTTGTTTCTCTTTATTACGTATGATTGTGCAACTACCATTTGTTTGCATTTTTGTGTCCATGAATGTGCTTATGACATTGTATGCTTGCCGTATTTCAATTTATCTTTATGCATGCAAATTCAGACATAGATTATATGCAAATAGGTTGTATGCAAATTTGGACATAGATTGTATAAATAAGTTGTATGCAAATTTGGACATAGATTATATGCAAATAGGTTGTATGCAAATATGAAAATGTGTTACATGTGAACTTAGATGAACTTTTGATTTATGCATGTGAACTTAGAAATAGAATACCCTTAGGAATATATGTTGCTAGACTCGATTAAATTATTGCACAAATCATTGTATTACAAGTGGCATAAGTAAGGGACCATTCCGAACCCAACGGTTTGAGGTCTTCCCTTGCGAGGGGTGAGTGCGGCCTTAAATCATTTTCCCGGTTCACACCAGGTGGCGACTCTTTTATTCTCTTGTTTAGTCCCCCGCGGGCTACTTCGTACTCCCAACCGGGTCGCGAGCCCGGAACAGCATGCGTCGTCCAGTTTCTGTGTCCCACAGTCTGGCGACTCCACTGGGGATAGAAAATCGGCCCCAAAATAATGTCTTGTAATGTTTGTGATTTGTGCTTTAAGTTAATCGTGTCTATTGTGGGTTGAGGGGGTTTAATCAAAGACATTATTAAGGCTAGGTGATGGTTTGGTGTCTTCTTTCACTCACTACCATTCTATAAGGAAAAGCTATGAAGGCACCTAGATAATCATTTACTCGTAGCTTACTGTGATGGACTAATTTGGAGGACTCGTTGTTTATTCCTGACACCAAGCGATAAGAGCCTAAGAGGCTTGGGTACTTAAGAGAGCCTCGCTCCACTCTCCCTCTGGGGAATCTACAACGGGAAATCCATCTGACAGTCAGTCACACACCATAACTCGTTGGCACGTACCTTAGTGTATAAAAAAGGTGCGCTCACTTGGTCGCTGGGACCCTTGAGTGGGGAGACCTAGTTGTGGGAAATCCTTCACCAGCGAGAGTCTTTGTCTATACTCCCGCAAACCCACACGTAGACCGGAGTTGTATGGCCTATAGCAACTATTTCCTTGTGCTTGTGGACCATCCTCATTTGGATGCAGTTGGACTTTTTTCAGAAATGCGAACTTGTTGGGCCATTTAAACTTGGACGAGTTCGTATCCTATGACAATTGGGCCAAAAGCTTCTGAAATGTCGATGGGCCCATCTGTAGAAATTATTGGTTTATGTTTGAATTATCTCTGTATGTTAGGACCATCATCATTTGGATGCAGTTGGACTTCTAGTCAGAAATGCGAACTTATTGGGCCATTTAAACTGGGACGAGTTCATATCCTATGACAAGTGGGCCAAAAGTTTCTAAAATACTGATGGGCCATCTGATGTTTGGGCCTCGCAAAGTGTAAACCTGTTGGGCCTTTTCAACTAGGACAAGTTTGCACCGCGCAATGGCGTGGTTAAATTCTTTAAAATGATAATGGGCCAACCTATACATTCTATACATCTCATGCATCATGTGCACGCATATATGCTAATATATGGTTTTAAAAGACACCATATATTCCCGTTGGGTAAGAGAAGAGAGAAGACTCACCAAGAGACTGATTGCAAACATGAGTGAATCAGAGAATGAGGTATCCCGTATGGATCAGTTTGAAAACAGTCTCACCAAGGTTACTGAACAGTTGCAAGCCTTGACTGCTGCTGTGGCTAATATGGTTGTGCCTCGTGCTGGGGGAAATTCTGAGAATGTGAGGCGTGAGGAGCCTCCGAATGGGTTGGGGGATGATGTCCCCACTTTTGAGGATGACATGGCAGAATATGTGACAGGAAGAATGATTAGGTCTCAGACAGAATTTCAGAAGCTCCGGGATCAGGTAGAAATGGTTACCCGCAAAATGAGGGGTAAACATGAAGAGTTGTTAGATTATAAAGCAATAACTTTTGAAGAACAGCTGCCAGCTCAGTTCAAGATGTCTGATATGGCCAAATTCAATGGGAACGGGGACCCGAGGGTCCATCTCCGGCAATATATCTCGGTTATGAGTTCAGTGGGCCTGTCACAGCGCCAAGTTCAAAAGATGTTTGAGATGTCGCTTGAGGGGGCACCCGTAGTGTGGTACCATAGCCTTGAAAGAAAAGTTAAGGAAGATTGGAGAGCATTGGCATATGCTTTTCTAAAGCAGTATGTTACAGATTTGGAGATTGACTTGTCACTCCATGACTTGGAGAATATCAAGCAGAAGCCGGAGGAAAGCTTCAAGGAGTATGTAGATCGCTAGAGAAGCCAGCTTCTAAAAATGCAGACTCGGCCCTCAGAGAATGACCAAATCAAGATGATTATCAAGGGTACTAACCCTCAATTTATGGCAAGCTGAGGAGGATGACCTCCATGATTATGGATTTTTGACAGCTGAGGGAGACTGTCATGGATATTAAAGAATAGGAGGCTTAAAACAGAAAGTTTTATGGCCAGAATAGAAGAACTTTTAGGGGGCCTTCTGAGACCAAGCCCACTACTGCCGAGGTCGCTACCGTCAAGAACATGCGATTCTCCAATCTTGGTACAACTTTGTCAAAGGTATTTGAAAAGCTGAAAATGCAAGAACTTCTAAAACCTTTAGAACCTAGGCCATTTCCGAACCCTGTGCCACCGTACCTCAACTTAAACCAGTATTGTTACTTCCATCAAGAAAAATGCCATGACACCGACAACTGTACCCGCCTTAGGCATGAGGTCCAAAACCTCATTGACTCCCATAAAATACCCAATCCAGAAAAAGAACAACCTAACACATACAGAAATCCCTTGCCTAATTACCACTCCATTCCACCACCCATCTACATGATCAACTCCGGCCTACCCGAAACCTTTGTCCTCCAAACTCTCAACCACCAGGCTTCTTGCATTGAGATAAGGGATAACAGTAGTAAAGAACCATAGGTCGAGGAAGAAGGCGATACTGCGAATGATGAAGCTATTCTCCCTAGCTTATTTGATCCTGCATTTTTAATAAAGACATTGGTTTTGTCTACTTGTTCGAACCTTTTTTTTATGATAATAAAGGCGTTCATTTCGTTTACTTTCCTGAGTCTCGTCTTTTCAACCTGTAACATGAGTATATTTGACAAAAGTATTCAACCCTGGCACTATGATACTCAGCGATGTTTAGAACACAGGAAGTCCTCAGAAGAAGCAAGCAGAAATGACAGGATATTCATTCAGAAATTGGGAAATGGGGCAGTGAGACTGTCAGACTTGGAAGGAAATGAGTTCACCAAGCCGATCAATGTGGGTAGATTGAAAACAGTATTTTCCCTAAGGAAGAGAAGAATGGTCATCAAGGGAATTGGCGGAAGACCTAACCCAACGGGATGGGAAACTCATTCACGCATGCATGCATACACGTAACATATTTTGCATTCCTTTTTGTGTTTTGTGTTTATTTTGTATTCACAGGTTTTGAAGAAGAAATAGAGAAAGCGGCAAATGAAAGCCAATCAGAAGCATCAATATGACATCAGCAGTTTGGGGATGAGTCCCAGGGTTAAGGCCCATATCAGTATCAGTCTGGGGTTGAGGCCCATATCAGTATCAGTCTGGGGGCGAGGCCCACCTCAGTACCAGTTTGGGGGCGAGTGTTGGAGTTCTACAGTCCCAAGGATCGAATAATAAGCATAAAACATGTATGAATACAATCGAGGAAGTTGCGGAATACTTACATCGATCGGTTGAGGCGATGCGGTGAAGAACAAAACTTTTTCTCCCTTCCATGGTGCTCCAAGGCTCACGACAGTGAGGTGAAATTGCTCCTCCATTTTCGGCTTTGGTCCTCCTCCAAGCTCCAAGCTTTGGTTGATGGTGATTCAAGCTCACAAGTGGGTTTCCCTATCACCTTAGGATGGCTCCTATGTGTGCTAGCACTCTTGATTTTTGCCACAAAAATCACTCTTTTCCTTCTCCATGCTCTCGGCAGTGAGCTGAGAAAACAGAAGAAAAATAGCCCTTGTTGGGCGAGAGAGAGAAGAAGAGATTGAGAGAGAAAGTGTTGTGTTGGTTGTTGGCAAAAGTGTATCTAATACACAAATTCAATTTCCAAAATTAATTACCAATTTCTCTTTCCAAAAGTCAGGCATTAAAGCTTCCCAACCACTTCCATCAATCCATCAATCAATCAAATTGTCACATCACTTAAAGCGACATGTGATTTGACGCTTGATGTGACTAATGATTTGACGCTTGATGTGACTTGCGTGCCGCACTTGAATTCGAAATGCGAATGCGCTCGCAAACAATCCTGGGCTCGGGTTCGCTAATTCCAAATTAACGAATTTTCCGTTGCGACGTAATTAAATGATTATGCCTAGTGAAATCACTATTCACATCGCTAACGAATTAATTCTAAATTAATTCGTTCACCCGAATTAAAATCTAATTTCAATTCCGCATCGAAATCTAATTTTGTATAATATATCGAATATATTATTTTAATCGATTAATTCCAAATTAATCGTTATCTCTCTTTAAATGATATTTTATCCCAGATAAATATCTCCGTAATTAATCCCAGATTAATTTTCTCTCTCGTCTAATTAATCCCAGATTAATTAAGTGTGATTCATACGTCATCGGTGAATCTTCGGGAAGCGACCCATGAGATCCCCAGATATGTTGGCAGTAAATTCGGTCGTCGGACTATCCGAACACGTAAGTACCTAGTAATACGTTTGTACCGATTTACAAGACAAGGTTGGCTTCTAGCAAAGCGCCATGCCTACCCAATTCTCCAGAAATATGCTTACAGGAATAAGCGATCTATATCAGGCGTAGTATACGTAGTATTGCGTATTTTGATCCAGTATCGGATGGTCACGTGAAAGGCCTGGGGCTGGAAATGTGTCTGCCCCGTACGAAGCACATATCAGATCTCTGATAACTAGTCTCTATAATCGGATATACATTACCTAGTCATAATATCCCGATAGCTGTAGCATATAAGAGAACAAGTTTTGTATCCTACGTGATCATCATCTCCACTATAACTGAAGTGATACTTCCATCTTGACATCACACCCAATACACTACGATTCTTAATATACCCAGAAGAGGCGTACACAGAACTGGTTAAAGCCCTGGACGACCAAAACCAAAGTATATTGATTGTCGCAAGTATTAGTGGTGCAAGTCTCAGGTTAAGACCAAATACACCTACCCTTAATTCAGACTTCCATAGACACATAGTTATACTACCAATGGAATTCTGAAGGGGTCTATCCAGAGTGAAGTTATTTTCCGTACCATCGGTAAAACACAACCTCCTATTAAGCTTGCATGAGTATCCTATACCCAAATATATGAGAACTATGCAGTTATGCCCTCACAACGTGCACAAGTGTAATACTAGTCTTTTACGCATTATCGATGTCCAATCTCGATAATACTCTGACTATGGATATTTAATTATTAATCCTTCGTGGACTGATACTGTCTCATATCATCTCAATCCAGGAACTAATCATATGGACCTCCTATCATTTATACATCTAGGTGATCTAATCACAAATGATAAGAGAGCAATCTCCTTTGTCACATAGTTAATTTGTACAACAACACCATGATCTGTACAAATAGTGACGCTATGGGTCATAACTGTCCAACAGCGAGGCCCCACATCAGTATCAGTTTTAGGGCGAGGCCCACACCAGTTTGAGGTCAAAGACCCACTACATCAGTTAACATAATTCGGGAACAAGGCCCAGGGAATAAAGCCTTCAATCAGCACAGTTCGGGAATAAGGCCCACAGTCAACATAATTCGGGAACACGGCCTAGGGAATAAAGCCTTCAATCAGTACAGTTCGGGAACAAATCCCACAGTCAATACAGTCAAGGAATAAAGCCCACATTCAGTACAGTTCGGGAATAAGGCCCACAATTAACACAGCTCGGGAATAAAGCCTTATCTTAGCACAGTTCGGGAACAAGGCCCAGGGGAATAAAGCCCTATCTTAACACAGTTCGGGAATAAAGCCCAGAGGAATAAAGCCCACTTTCAAAACAGTTCGGGAATAAGGCCCACAGTCAATATAATTCGAGAACAAGGCCCAGGGAATAAAGCCTTCAATCAGTACAGTTCAGGAATAAAGCCCACAGTCAATACAGTCAAGGAATAAAGCCCACATTTAGTACAGTTCGGGAATAAGGCCCACAGTTAACACAGCTCGGGAATAAAGCCCTATCTTAACACAGTTCGGGAACAGGGCCCAGGGGAATAAAGCCCTATCTTAACACAGTTCGGGAATAAAGCCTAGAGAAATAAAGCCCACTTTCAAAACAGTTCGGGAATAAGGCCCACAGTCAACATAATTTGGGAACAAGGCCCAGGGAATAAAGCCTTCATTCAGTACAGTTCGGGAATAAAGCCCACATTCAACACAGTTCGGGAATAAGGCCTACAGTCAACAGTTCGGGAACAAGGCCCAGGGGAATAAAGCCCTATCTTAACACAGCTTAGGAATAAAGCCTAGAGGAATAAATCCCACTTTCAAAGCAGTTCGGGAACAAGGCCCAGTGGAATAAAGCTCTATCTTAACACAGTCAGGGAATAAAGCTCAGGGGAATAAAGCCCTATCTTTACACGGTTCAAGAACAAAGCCTAGAGGAATAAAGCCCACTTGCAAAATAGCTCGGGAATAAAGCCCAGGAGAATAAAGCTCTCTCTCAACGCAGTTCAGGAACAAAGCCCAAAGGTCAAAGCATCTCAGGATGACAAGTAAGTTAAGCAACAGCTAGCGAGCCAGGTAAGAAAAATGCATGCATAACTTTGATAGGATTGTCATTGTCACACACTGCACAAGTCCTATCAAAGTGGGGGTGACAGTAGGCACTGCATTTTTGCATGTAAGTGTAGACACAGAAATGGACGACGCTGTTCCGGGCTCGCGGCCCGGTCGGGAGTACGGAGTAGCCCGCGGGGGACTAAACCAGAGAATAAAAATGGAGTCGAAAATGATTTAAGGCCGCACTCACCCCTCGCAAGGGAAGACCTCAAACCGTTGGGTTCGGAATGGTCCCTTACTTATGCCACTTGTAATGAACGGATTTGTGCAATAATTTAACCAAGCCTACACAACATACATGTCCGAGATTAACCTAGATCTAGTTCACGTTCATAAAGGTAAATCCTATATCTAAATCATCATGCTTTAAAAGTAAGTATCACAACGGCAAACATACGATATCACACAATGAGCATGTTGGATCATCAAATACAAAGAATAAATAACATCCTAAACATAAAAGCAATTTAAATTCCTATTGTGAAAGAAAATAACTAAATCATGCATAAAAATAAATAACACAATAAACTAAATCATGCTTAAGAAATGGATAACATACTAATGACTTAAATAAATAACATGCTAACGACTAATCATGCTCAAACACAAGATTGGACGAAACGAAACATGTGTGTCTCTCAAGTGGTACGTGGCATTGTATCCCGAGTGCAAACCGCAATACCGTCCATTCGGATTCGGCTACGGAATTTACGTCCGGGTTTCCATCCGATATACCACAAGAGAGAACACATATTCCGTTCACCCGAAAATCACGTCATGCTCCAATTCACAATACTCATGCGAAATAAAGTAATAAAATAACTAAAAATAAAGGATGATAAATAAAAGGGTGCCCTCAGGTCTAACCTTTTTAGTCGCTTTCTGGGAGTGCGTTTCACGGTGCCGGAAGGGTTATCGTTTCCACTATTTTCGCTGGTCCATTGTTTCTACTGTTTTCTCTGATTCACTCACTGTTTCCGCTCGTTGTTTTCTCTATTTTTATTGCAGTTTTCAGTCTATTTTTGGGCTGATTTAAGGACGGTTTTTGGGGCAGTTTTATGTCTCGGTTCAGGGATGTTTCTCGGTAAGTTTCGGGGCTGTCTTGACGTGAAATAAGGGGCAGGTGGCGTGTGAATGGAGTGTATTTGTTATGTGTGTGATTAAAAGAGAGTCGTGAGCTGCTATGGTTTGTAAAGGACGTGAGAATGAGCTATTTTGAGAGTTACCAAGAGAGAGATAGGGATGAATGACCGTGTTAATGGTGTGAGTAGAGGGGCAGTAGGTGAAGGGCGTGAGTGTTAGGGTTTAGGTTAGGGCTGTGAAGGGGTGTGTGGCTGTGACGTGAGGGTTTATTTACATGGAGAGGGGCTGTGTTGTGGAGATGTTTTGGCTACGTGGTGTGTCTTTGCAGTGCGTTATTTGGCGTCCATGAAGGCTTGTGGTATGCGTGAACTGGAGCTTGATGCGTGAAGAAGGGCTGTGTGGTCAGTGAGTGGCGTGAGTGTTATGGTTTAGGTTAGGGCTGTGAAGGGGTGTGTGGCTGTGACGTGAGGGTTTATTTGCATGGAGAGATTGAGGGCTTGGAGTGAGGGTTCTTTGAGAGAGAAGGGGACGTGAGGTATGATGAGGGATTTATTTAGGGTTTGGCCGAGAGCTTTGAGTGAGAGTTAGGGCTCATGGTATCATGGTTCACGTGAATGGCTTGGCAGTGGGCTGTTAGGGACGTGAGGGAGTGAGTTGGCTGAGGGGTTTATCTCTGTTGTTGCTGCCAAGAATGAGGGGGCTGCTGTGTGTAAGGTGAGTGAGTGGCTGCTATCGTTGGCAGTGTGTGCAGTGAATGATGAGGAGTCAGTTTGTATTAGAGGGCTGTTGTGTTTTTGTTTTGCCGAGAAGGGGGAGCCGTGAGTTGCTTCTTTTTTTTTGTGAGATTTTTGTGAAAATGAGATCCCCCCGTGAAAGTGGGAAGCCAAGGGTTTTATCACTGCCGAGAGTATTGGGAAGGGAGGAGAGAGTATGGGCGTGGTATGGGTTGTGTATGGGTGAGAGGCATGGAGGGTGGTTAGCATGAATAGGGTATGGGTGGTTATGGGTTGTGTTTGATGTTTATGTTTGTGATTAGGCGTGAAGCATGGAGGGTGCAGGGGAATAACGGTTGGCAATTGGATGTGAGGTTATGGAGGGTGGTTGCATGAGTGGTAGGAATGGGCGTGAAGGGTTTTCTTTATTTATTAGTTGTTTAGTTTTATTTGTTGTTTTGTGCTTTGTTTGGTGAGAGAGAGAGTCTATTATTCTTGTTATTCACGTGGGGGGTAGGGGATTGGCTTTGTTGTTTTATTTTGTGAATGGGGTGTATGGGCGTGGGGGGTGGTTTAGTGAGAGAGAGGCAAAGCCGAGAATTTGTTTAAGATTTAGGCCGGGAATAAATTTTAAAACTGAGACCGAACGAGTGAACCCGAAGCTTAGCGAACGAACCAAATCCAATAAAATGTCAATTTTTGACCATTCCCTTCCGATATCCGTTTCCCGCGACCCCCGCGACTTAAAAGGTGGTACCTCCGTACGAGGCTCATCATTGGGCTGGTATGCAAAACTGCAATGCCTACAGTCGCCCCAACTTTGATGTGACTTGTGCAGTGTTTGACAATGACAATTCTATCAAAGTACGTGCAATGTATTTTTACTTACCTGGCTCGCCAGCTGCCACCTGACTCACATGTTGCTTCGAACTGAATTGATTTGGTGGTGAGGTACTGCGAGCCCTGGGTCTTGTTCCCGAAGTGAGCTGAGGGTCTTGTTCCCTGAATTGAGTTGTGGGTCTTGTTCCCGATCTGAATTATGTTGAGGGTCTTGTTCCCTGAACTGAGTTGTGTTGAGGGTCTTATTCCCAATTTTAGATGTGGGTCTTGTTCCCTGAATTGTGGGTCTTGTTCCCTGAACTGATTTGTGGGTCTTGTTCCCGTGGGTCTTGTTCCTTGAACTGAGTTGTGTTATGGGTCTTGTTCCCGTGGGTCTTGTTCCCATTTTGAATTGAGGGTCTTGTTCCCTGAATTGTTAAGTTGTGGGTCTTGTTCCCGATCTGAATTGTGTTGAGGGTCTTGTTCCCTGAACTGTGTTGAGTTGTGTTGTGGGTCTTGTTCCATGGGTCTTGTTCCCATTTTGAGCTGAGGGTCTTGTTCCCTGAATTGAGTTGTGGGTCTTGCTCCCTGAATTGTGTTGAGGGTCTTGTTCCCTGAACTGAGTTGTGGGTCTTGTTCACGTGGGTCTTGTTCCCATTTTGAATTGAGGGTCTTGTTCCCTGAATTGTGGGTCTTGTTCCCGATTTGAGTTGAGGGTCTTGTACCCTGAGTGCCATACCCGGCCAAACTGATAATAATGGTGTGGGCCTCGCCCCTAGAATGTCATATTGCCTCTCATGAGAGAATCTTGATAGTTGTACATACTTTTGTCCTCAATGAATGCTTTGCGTCGAAACCTGAGAACCTTCAAAGTACTCGATACAACTCAAATCTGACCGTCTGAGTGAATGATCCGTGCTGGACTCTAAGTGTGTGTGTGCCAGGGCTCTTTCGCAGCTTAGTCCTTAAGTAAGTGTAGACAACAGAACCTGGGCGACGCGTTTCTAGGCTCGCGGCCTAGTTGGGAAGTACGAAATAACATGGAGTCGCCACCCGGTGTGAACCGGGACAAAGATTTAAGGCTGCACTCACCCCTCGCAAGGGAAGACCTCAAACCGTTGGGTTCGGAATGGTCCCTTACTCATGTCACTTGTAATGAAAGGATTTATGTAATAATTTAATCAAGCTTAAGTAACAGTTATTTCCAAGAGTATCATGCTTCTAAATTCCCATACACAAAATAAAACTTATGCACACATTTCACATATATCTCACATCTAACATTGCATGCTTAAAAATATATCAAAGTAGCAACGAACATACAACTTCATTGGCATATTACATTCAAGAAAACACAAGCACACATATTAACCATACAAGCACACATATGGGCACTTTTCCAAGTGGTACATGGAATTGTATCCCAAGTACAGACCGCACTACCGTCCATTCGGAATCGGCTACGGAATTTACGTCTGGGTTTCCATCCGATATACCGCAAGAAATAATACTCAAATGTTATCATGACATAAGCATATGAATTGTAATACATTAAACACGTTCGTATTCATACATGTGGGGATAGCTATTAGGAAAACTATGCGTTAAATCTAATGAAGAGAACTCAATTCAGTGGGTGCACGTTCGCGTAGCGTTCGAGAACGCGTGCGAACGGTAAACAGAAGGTTCGCGTTCGTGTAGCGTCCGAGAACGCGTTCGAACGGAACCAGACCTGATACATTATGAAACTAAGAAAGTGTGTGTGCGTTCGTGTAGCGTTCGTAAACGCGTTCGAACGGTAAACAGAAGGTTCGTGTTCGTATGGCGTTTGATAACGCGTTCGAACGTAAATGAAACAGAATGCTCTCGTTCGTATGGCGTTTGTTAACGCATTCGAACGGAAATGAAATAGAATACTCACGTTCGTGTGGCGTTTGTGAACGCATTCGAACAGAAATGAAACAGAATGCTCACGTTCGTATGGCGTTCGTGAACGCGTTCGAACAGAAATAAGACCTGATGCATGACAAGGCAAAATACATGCGCGTTCGAGTTGCGTTCGTAAACGCGTTCAAACGGGAACAGACCTGATGCATGAAATGGGACGCAATACATAAACGATAAAATAAAGGGGCGCGGCAAGTACTGCCGTAAAGGTGGCCTTTTGGGGCTCTTGATCTCTCAAAGAGAGGACCTTTAGACCAACATACTAAGCTCATGCGCTCGACTGAATCATGCATACAAAGAATTAAAAGCAATAATATTAAACATAGTGTGCCCGATTGAACGTATCTTGTATCCAACCGAACACACATCAACCGGCGCGGCAAAGCATCGTGGTAAAGGGCTTTAGCCCCTCCCCATAGGGGATCTCACATCACACTTACTAAGCCCATGCGCTCGGTTGAATCATGCATACGAAAATAAAGACAATCATATCAAACTAAGTATGCTCGATTGAACGTATCTCGCATTCAACCGAACACACATCAATCGGTGCGGCAGAGCATCGTGGTGAAGGATTTTAACCCCTCCAATTAGGGGACCTTTCATCGCACTTACTAAGCCCATGCACTCGATCGTATCATACGGGAATAAGCAACATACAGAATTTAAATGATGAGAAATAAATAAACCAAAGCAACACAAAAGAAGAGAAGGTGCCGTTTACTCAAGTGGTACGTGGAGTTGTGTCCCAAGTACAGACCGCACTACCGTCCATTCGGATTCGGCTACGGAATTTACGTCTGGGTTTCCATCCTATATACCACAAGAGACAACACTCTTCCATTCATCCAATACCCACAACACACATCATACACACAACAAATGCCACAAATACAGAAAATATAATCAAAATAAATGACCAGAAATTAAATAAGAATAAGTGTGAAAGATACCCTCAGGTCTAACCTTTTAAGCTGTCTCTCGGACTCGCGTTTCACGAAGATCGGAAGGGGGTAAAGCTCCGCAACTTTTCTGGTTCACTGGTTTGCCTCTTCCTTCGCTGTTCGGCCGCTCAAGCTACTGTTCCGACTCCGTTTTACTGCTGTTTCCTTGTGGTTTTGCTGCCGTTTCCTCTGTGTCCTCTGCTTACTGTTTGTGGACTGTTTTGGTGTTCTTGATGGACTGTTCTGTGTTTCTTTTTGGTGTGGTTTTGTGTGGTTAATTCAAGGATTGTAAGTGTATTTTATGTCAATGTTTTAAGGGATCTTAGGGACTGTTTTGGGAGTGGTTTAGGCTGCTGTGTTTGGTGTGATTTTCGGTGATGTGTGGAGGTTTAAAGGGGCTGATTTTCGGTGGTGGTTAGGGGTTGTTTTGGTGCTTGTAGTTTTAGTGATGTGAGGGTAAGGATGAAGGGGGTGGTTTGCTTGTGATGTCTAGTATTTCTTACTATGATTGTTGTGTGAATTCTATGTCTGAGCTAGAGAGATTCCAGGAGGGGTGGCTAGGTTAGGGGTTGTTTATATAGAGAAGGGCTAGGGCTTCACCTTGTCTCACAAGGAAGGGATTCTGTTTCCAAATTAGGAGAGATGGGAAAGGTATATACAAGATTGAGGGGGGACAAAATATTTTAAATTAGGAAGTCAACTAATCTAAATTGGTGGATATCTTATTAGATTAGGAAGTCAAATATTTGATTAGCTTTGATTGGTTTAAGATTGATTTTAATTAGGTATATCTTATTTTAATTTAGTATGTGATTTGCTTAGTTAGGAAGTTAATATATTTGATTTATCTTTGATTAGGTATGATTATATTTAGTTTTTATTTAATTGGTAAATGATTTAAATATTTTATTTAATATTTAATGTCTAATTTAATTAAATTGGGATGTGTTTTATGGGCTTTGGGGGGCTAAATGGGCTAGGGTGCGAGGCTAGCAGCAAAACCAGAAACACCGACTCCGTTCGAACGCCAATAAGAACGTGGCACGAACGTCCGCAATCTGCATGAGGTTCGAACGAAGTAACGAACGCAGCACCAACGAAGACAGTGAACTTGTGGAATGAACTTGATGACATACTTATTCCGAATTTCCCCTTCCGACCTCCGTTTCCCGCAATATCCTTAGCTAAAAAGGCAGTGCCTCCAATTGAGACTCATCATCGGGTTTCACATGCGAAAATGCAATGCCTACAGTAAGCCAACTCGATGATTTCGTCTCAGAGAATCGGACCAGTGGGTCTAACCAACCTAGATTTCTGGAACACGCTCTGTGACTACTTCGTCATACTCAACATGATATGGTCTTCTTCTTTTTCTTTTGTCTCTTTCTTTTCTTTATTTTCATTTTGAACTTGACACACCTACCCTTTAAGGTAGCATTTCTCCTCATGGTGGTCCTAATACTCGCCCATGGGTAGCTTCACGCTTATCGGTTATATGTGGTCTATATTTTTTTATTTTTTTATTTTTTTTAATTTTTTTTTCGGAGAGACTTTTTCTTCCTTTCCAACCATATCATATATCATAGCATTAGTAAACCAGGGTGGACATCCAGGCAAACGGTCATTCACTGATCCATTATCTCTTCAACTAGTCATCTTGCCAACCACTCAGGCTTCTACTGCTGAGATCCCGTAATCAAGTGCTTATGAGTCTAACTGAGATCAGTCCATTCAGAATACTAGACGAGAGCACGTCTCGCACTTATCGTTTCTAGGGTTTCTTCCCTACAACATACAATGTCATCATCAGACATATGTCTAGCCACCAAAGATTTTTCCTTTCTCTGACATTCATCTTTTCAATTGCTGGCAATTTGGGGCTTCGCCCCCATCGGTTCATTTCTGAATATTGCTGGTATTACTTTATCTACTTTCAACTTGCTTGTATTCTGCCGCTTTCTCTTTCCTTATTTGAGACCTGCGAACACAAACAAAACAATAGAATGAAAACATGCGCGTGTGATGTGTAAATATGCAAGTGTATAGGTACTCACTTTTCGTGATGGGTTGGATCCTCATTGTGCTTCTTGGTGCCATATGTCTCTGGTCGCCCCCTGCTGGTTCTCTTTTGTTTAAAATCTGCAAAAATAGGATAAACAC